>JAWNOV010000117.1:0-13586 GCA_035045575.1 Drosophila falleni
ATGCGGTTAAGTAAAATATTAAAGATTGTGTGATTTGCTTTGGACACATCTATAACAAGTGTGATGATTTACCTAGACATTTTTAAAAGATATGATTAGAATGTGAAAGCCGTTTGTATTATAAAGAAATAAAATTCTTTGAGTAATCAATATGATTTTTTCGATTTTATTTTGTAAAAGCATCTGAAGTACATAAATAAAGGGATTAAACAGATACAATGTAGAAACTATCTGCACTTTATTTAACTGACTGTTGATTTATTGGTGTTTGACTGACGGGTGGATAATGTTGGTGTTTGGTTCAACATGAGGGCAATCTTGTCAACTGACAGTTAAGGAAATCACTGGCCAGCTAATCAGAAGAACTGCTTCCCAACACACACGAAAACCGCACGAGAGCTTAACCAATTTCCGCAGTTAAATCGCCAAGCACATTAACATTTTCCACTTTTCTCCAACACCCAATCTATCCCTCTCTTTCTCGTCATCCCTGCTCTCGCCAATAGCCGATTTGAGTCTGAGTGCGGAGAGCATTGACAGCATGTATGGAGCGTCGTCAGCTGCGTCACAGTTTTCCAAACGTCCCAGACAGACGCTGAGCTGCCTGTTCCCGCTTCTACCGCTTGTGGTGACGCTGCTGGTGATGGGGATGACGTCGACGTCGACGTCGTCGTCAACATCGTCATCGTCATCGTCGTTGGCGACATTGACGAGGCAACTGCGAAAAACTCAACTGACATTGTTGCCACAAACACTGACACATGTTTGACATAGACGCGCAGCGTTCGCAGTGATTAAGCTGAATCCGGATGAGGAGTTCGATATGGAGATGTTGCTGCCAATGTTGGCAATGCGATGATGGCGTTTGGCTTCATTGATTTTGTCAATGCCAAATCGCCAAAATGCAGCTGCTGATTTATGGCAAGTGGTTAAGCTAAAGTAAAGCTATATTCATAACATATATAGCATATCGTATGTTGAAGATGGTCGAATCACATCTTATATATAGCTATTAATGAATAAGTCAAACAGGCTTCCTAATCCCTACGCGTGCATGTTCAAGCTGTCGAGTTCTATAGATAAGTATGAGTATAGCTTAAATTGCTTAATTGTAATATACGAATATATGTATAAGATGCAAATTACAACTCTATGGCACATGTACATACGTACAGCAAAAGGTTTTCTTTATTTCTTTAAGTGATTAACAACATGTCTATTGTAAATTTGTATAAACCATGTGAGACTGTATGTGTGCAAAGTAACTTTTAATAGCAAGCAAATTGATTACGAAATTCATGACTAGATTTAAGACGTCTTACAAGGCAACGTTTGGAGCGGGCTGAGTTCAATATAAATAAAAAAAATAGCTTATATGTTAAAAACTGTAAGAAGTATACTCAACGTAAAAAACAATATATTCAATAAAAACCAAATAGAAAAACATGCTCAGCAGCTGGTTGTATGTGAAAATATTATTAAATAACTTAATTAAATATATGTTTAAAATAACCGAGTAAAAAATCTAAATAAATTGCAAAATCTTTTTTGGTTTCCTTTCTTCAGCTCCCTCCAAACATAAAAACTTAATATATTTGAATGAAACCAAAACAATAAAATGCATATAATTTACTTAACTTATGTATTTAGCATAGCCAACATCGTAAAAAACATATATCAAATATATATAGAGTTATTTGTTTGAGAAGCAATTAAAAATTTACAAGTTAATATTGTAAAATATTAAAAAATATATACATATAATTGTACATGCACTAATAAATATAAATTAAACACAGCTTATGCGCTTTATTTGCTGTAACAACTTTAGACCCAACTTATTATTATTACAAAATATTTATTGGAATATTTATTTACAATTTAAGCGAAAAAAAAAAAATTGTATATTAAATTAAAAACTGTTATGAAAAGTAAATAATATGAGTTAAATATATTTAGACTTGTTCCTCCTATTTTCCACTCAATTCCATTTGAATTTCGATACATTTGTGTGCTATTTCTGTGGAATTCAGTAGAGCGGGGATAACAGTATTGTATAATAAAGTGTAAGCAACACACATGTAAATGGCAAATCGACAGGAATATTTAAATTTAAATAAACTTTAAAGATTTAAGTGAAAAAAAGTGTTTGGTTTTGATTTCACTTGCAATGAGATTTATGTTTTACGAACTGCTTACAAAACGAATCGCAGCTCACTTGATTTTGTTTTGGCAGTCTATTAAAATGCTGGGAATGCGCATAAATTTGAAATATACTCAAGTGAACACTAAAAAATCAAATTAAAACCAGCTACTAATTCCAAATAAAACCACAATTCTTTCATTAGAGCTTTAAGTGCAGACCAGCACGCAAAAATATCTAAAACAGCAACTGAAACAGAAACTGAACCACAAAAAAAAAAAACACTCCTCAAACCCGCTGCTAATAAAAAGCCAAGCACTTTAACTGTGTGCGTGTAAGCGAATGAATGTGTGTGTATTACGAGTAGTTTTTATTACATTTGTTTCCAGGAATTTTCAAACATACCAAAACAGCTGAAACCACAGTCGCCTCCCCTTCCCCCAACAACCACTCTTCATATTCAACGCGTTTTTCAGTACCTCTTTTTCTGTTGGCATGTGTACTCTGTACCCGTTCCCGTACTCCTCACCCAGCCACTGTCCAAGTCCCACGAGAGAGTGTTGTGTGCAAATGTTTGTCAGTTGTTTTTGCATATAATACGTATAAATCTCAAGGTTAAAATGTAGTAAATATGCATCATAGATGCATGCATGGCTTACTAAAGCTCTTTTGCAACACTGGCTACACACACACACACTGAAACACACGGACGAGTAAATCGACTCACTTACCCGTATAATGTGAATTTTAATAATGTCAAAGTGCCATGGGGTATTAAGCCTTGCTTCCTGATTGCAAAAGAGAAAAAATAATCGGCGAAAATACGCAAAAAGATCAATTTTCACATACAAAATGCTGAAAACGCAAATAAGTATTAATAAAATACTCATATGAAATTACAAGCGATAATTTATCTGAAACAGACTTTTTTTAACCAAAATTTCATTTAATATGCAAGAAAAACATTTATAAATTAATGAATTTAATATATTCGCAAAAATCCAGCAAATCATCGGTTATACATTATATACTTAACAAGTGGTTAAAAGGATTGGATCATTTAAGTGTTTATAATCAAATAAGAACGCTCTCGTCATCTGAAATCAACTGTCAGTAATAAAGTTCAACCACAATATGCCTTCAAATGTTTTCTCATTCAAAATTCATTCTTGAACATATTGCGCTACGTCTAGATTCAATTATGAAAGTAAGACCATGAACAACATGCAATTTGTAAAAAAAGTATATTATTGGAACCTCTAGTCACTTGCTAATTGCTACCTGAGCGAGTCTCACTTGAAATTCAATTAACAGCTAGCCAGCAATTATGTAACATAACTTTTAGATACGCTTCCAAATGCAGGTGAAAATAGAAAATTAACATAATTACAAAAAAATGTGCCAAAAAGGAAAAACAACAGGGACACAATATCATAGAGAGGGTGAGAGAATAAGAGAAAGTAAGATGAAAATGTGGAAGGGAGTATGCGGTATAGAGCCACCAGCTGACGCCAGGTGGCTCTACACACAATTAACATTACTTAAATACACATTAAGGTTAAAGACGCTCAATTTCTTCATGTTTCGGGGCTATTTTTTCATCGCTGAGTTGTTTATCAGAATTTTCTGGGACCGAAATGCCCGCGGAGGGGAGCTATAAGAATTGCGTGACGCAGCGAATGAAAATATTTGAACAAAAGCAAAAAAAAATTTGGTATGTAAGCAAAAGTTTTTGATGGTAAACTTAGAAATACTCTGTTAAATTTTCCATGCTGTTTTAGTGTAAAAAAAACTTTAATAGCTTTCGCATGGTTTAAAAAAAAGAATTATAAAAGTTGAAGGAATTTTGACAGGATAATTTTTGTTTGTGCTAGTATTTATTTATCAACTTCTCGAATATTGCAAGAATTGATTCTTAAATTGTCAGTACTCGCTTAACTGGTATACCTTTTGCAGATATTTCACGAGCACAGAGTATACGAAATACAAATACAAAGGAAAACCTGCCAAAACTGAGAGAGAAATCGGAAAGCGTCGTCGGCGAAAACGTCAACGGAAGGGCAATGAAAATAAACACAGTAATTAAGTTAATGAGCATTTTGAGATTTATTATTAATTTTCTTTGCACGGCGACAGCAAGCAGCACCCCAAGCAAATCATTTTGAATTTTTTTTTTTGTGGTTATTTATTATAATTGTTGGTTGCTCAGTAATTGTTGTTGCTGTTCCTGTTGTCGTTGTTATTGCCATTGTTGCTGTTGCCAGTTACTGATTTGCATTTAAAATGCGCAAATTTGCGTTAATCTGCATTAATTGTTGTTTTGTTAGCCAATGTTTGCTTCATATATTTTGCAAAAACTCTTCCCATTTTTTCAGCGCGTCCTTAATTGCTATTTAAATGTTGCAAAATTATTTTAAATGTTCCCTTAATTTCTAGCAGGCGCCAAGAAACCTTTAGGAAATTGTTTTTTAATTTATAGTTGGCCATAAAACTCTATGCAGACCGCACATATCGTTAACATTTTGTCATTGTCATTGCTCTGATTATAGCATCATATGAGTTCCAGTTCCCGTGCCAGGTTCACAATGGCCCATTAGCAATTTCTTTTTTTGCCCTGCTTACATTTTACGATATCGCATTAAAGTTTATAACCCAGGAAAGCAAGAAAATGGGAACAGGAACAAGGACAACAAAATGCTAAAATGTGAATAAATCACAGAACGGTACGAAGTCTAAAAAGGTGAAATTAGAAATGATTTGTGAAAAGAATTTTACAATATACCAAGAGAGCGTGTAAGTAACATTACTAAATGCAATGAATTTACAAATTATTTTAATATTTTTTTTGTTAATATTATGAAAGTTGATACCTCGATATGAAAAAAAATATAAAGAAAATTAAAGAAAATCTCAAAAGGCGAATTACAGTTAGAATTATATCTGTTCAGTGAATTAATTTAAACAAAAAAAAAAAAGTTTTTCTTACCAAGACATAATTTTCGCCCGATCGGTCCTATGGCAGCTATAGGATATAGGATTCCGATTTGAACCAACTTTGGACAGGATATATAAAACCAAGTTTTATGTATATTTTATAAGATTGGTTACGATATCTTATTAAACAAAAAAGTTTTTTATACTAAGACTTGATGTTCGCCCGATCGGTCCTATGACAGCTATATGATATTGTAGTCCGATTTGAACAAACTTTGGACAGGATATATATAACAATTTTCTAATGCATATTCTGTCAGTTTGGTAACGAAATCTCATTAGACCAAAAAGTTTTTCATACTAAGACTTGATTTTTGCCCGATCAGTCCTATGACAGCTATATGATATAGTAGGCCGATTTGAACCAACTTTGGGCAGAATATATATAACCAAGTTTTATGTATATTGTATACGTTTGGTTACGATATCTCATAAAACAAAAAAGTTTTTAATACTTAGACTTGATTTTCGCCGGATCGGTCCTATGACAGCTATATGATATAGTGGACCGATTTGAACCAACTTTGGTAAGGATGTATAAGACTAACTTAAATTCATATTCTATAAGTTTGGTTACGATATCTCATAAAACAAAAAAGTTTTTCATACTAAAACTTGATTTTTGACCATTGTTCCCATGAGCGCTATTTGATATAGTGGTTCGATCCAAAAAAGAAACAATCCTTATCTGCCTGCAATATAGAAGAAACTACATACCAAATTTGGCGTCACTAGCTTTTAAATTGTTCTAATAATTTGGATATACAATTTTTTTTCAATTTGTGGGCGTTAGAAGAACCTACATTACAAGTTTGGTGTCTCTAGCTCTTATAGTCTCTGAGATCTAGGTGTTCATACAGACAGACAGACAGACAGACAGACAGACTGACTGACAGACAGACAGACGGACAGACGGACATTGCTATATCGACTCGGCTATTGATGCTGACCAAGAATATATATACTTTATAGGGTCTGCCACGCCTCCGTCTGCCCGTACGGGGTCTAAAAAATAAAAAAAGAAAGGCTAAGCAAAAAAAGCATCAGCTTTATGATATAATGATTCGATTAAAATTCCGTCAAGACGTTTAATTAAGTTCAATTAAGATATCGCAGAAAAACAAACGCAGTTTTCGTTCTTATCCTTAATAATCAATCAATCCTTCCTAAAACATTATATGATATGATAAACCGTACGAACCAAGCTTGGTGACGGTGTATAAGATCAGCCCAAATTCATTTTCTGTGGATTGGTTGAGATATCTGAAAAACCTAAACATTTTTCATATTAAAACATAATTTTCATATATACATATTTTCATATAACCAAAGTATATTTATAATCTGAGAGTTTAATAAAGATATCGCTGAAAACAACTCTGCAATTATTTTAATAAGTAATGTTGAGTATTGAGAATATAATTAAATTTTTATTTACTTTAAATTTACGAAGTGTAAGTGAAACTTGGATTTAAAATCTAGTATATTTGACACTTGGTGGCAGGATTCATGGGTGTGCCTGGTTCACACTGAAACTCTTTGGAAAATTCATCAAAGTTCGATAGCGGTCCAATTACCCGATATTGACCAGGAACATGTGTATCAGTGGCGACCTGGTAATTGCGAGCTATTTCAGAAGCATCATTGCACCAAATTTGGGCGTAGCTGATAAAAAAGAGCTGCATGTTGGTGTAATTGAGTTTGGGCAGTTTTTCCTGGCCAGCTTCGTTAACGTTGACTCCTAAGGACTCCTGAGCATCCTGCCATCTGCGATAGGCGGTATAGGCCAAACGTAAACCACCGTTATCCGCAATATTCTCCCATTGAGCATCCGAGGCGGGCAGCAAGAGTCCGTTGTAGGAGTATTTACTGTACTGGTCCTTGAAGCAAGTCTTTCGAGTCAGGAAATTCGCTGAAGATTCCTCATCCCACCAATCGTTAATGTTGCCAACCGCATCGAACATACGCCCCGAACTGTCAAAGCCATGAATCAGCTCATGGCCAATTAACGATGCCAATCCGCCAAACATGATTGCTTTGGGATAACTGGAGGCCCAGAGATAGTATGGTTGCAGCATTGCCACCGGCACCGTGATCAAGTTCTCTCTCAATTGGTTGGCTGGGGTGAAGCTTACCGTTTCGCCGTCTTCTAGTGGCTTGGCGGGTTGATTCAGGAGTTGTCTGTTCCTCAATGCTCTTACTTTAAACAAACTCTTTAGATTGGAGATATAGTTCTCATTCTGCAGGTGCATATCCCTAAAATCTTCAGACAGATCTTCGTCAGCATATGAGTTAACCTGAAACAGAAAGCGTATATAGTTGATTATAGTCTTTCATACAAAGTATTTAAAGGAGTGGACCGGGGTAACTCGTAAAACTTTCTTGTTTTTAAACTGTAACTCTTATTTGCGACCTCTTACCTGAAGCCTCATCGCTGCCAGCTTCTTAATAGCCATCTCGCGTGTGCTATTGCTAATCCAGTTTAGAGATCGGTCGGACTGCAGTTGCTGCTTAAAGGTTGATTTAATCTCTCTCCATAAGAGTTCAACGTCGGAAGCACTGGCTTCGTTGTTGTAACGTCGATAGATCGCGTTGTCCAAGTTCTTGGTAAAATACTTTTGAGTCACTTCAAAACAGTTTTCCGCACGCTTGGCCTCCGTCTTGCCAAGTTTGATAGAAAATTCATCAATAAGTCTATAAAATATGTAGTTGGCCAGTATCCGTTTAGACGTTTGCTGAAGAACTTTGACTAGATTCGCTTTATAATGCGGATTGTCATTATTTACATTTTGGACCCGTTCTCGTATTGAAATATCAACAAGTTTCTTCACATCTAAAGTAGGATAGATACGCTGCATTTCATCAAGTGTTGTTTTCTTACAAATCTCAAACACGGGAACCTCATCATTATGATTCAAAAGACCATTGGCGAGCTGCACTTCAAAGTCCATGAGCTCTGTGGCCGTTTTTAGCGCCAATTTTTCCTCTACGCCCAATAATTTTATTAACTTCATTGCCATAAAATTCCGATATAAGTTCCGAAATTCTTTGGTGTGTTCATCCAGATACATGCTACGGGTCTCAAGTGGAAAGTCCTGTTCACCAATAAACACCATATTGACCTTATTATCCACCAGATCCTTTGTTACTATTGCTCCCACGATAATAATGTGACCATAGTAAAAATTTATGGTTGCCGTTGTATTTAGCCAATCAAAGTTCGACTCATTCCAACTGTCGCCCTCCAGCACGGGCATTGAACCGAACATTTTAATCAAAGACTTGAGTTCCTCTTTATATTCCTTATCAATGCTCGTCACACGGGTGCAGGACTTGTAAAAGTCCCTTACCTGCTTGTCCTCCGCGGTATCCCGTTCTTCATCCTCTTTCTTGAGAAACTTCTTCATCTTACGCACAACTGCTTCATTCAAACGTTCAAACAGACCAGTTGTCAACTGATTTGGATTTGCCTCATTAATGCGTTTCCAATTACCGCATGAAAATTCGTAGAAATTGTTACACGGATCGGCACTTTCATTCATATAACTTGATATTTCCGCCGCCTTCGCTTGTCGCATCACCGCATCAATATACCGACTGCCCCTTTGACTGCCAGAGATTAAGTCATGACCTCTACGCTGTTGTAATGCCCAGCCACTTTGACCAGCTGCGAGTAGCGCCAAACCGTATATTATACGCCGTAGAAAATGACTCATTTGGTCAGGCATCCTAAGTTCTCCGATGTTACGCTGTTACTTATTGCGTTGATAAATTTCGACTAAACGCAGCATTCTCATTAAAGTTTATATAGAGCTCCCTCTTCAGAATCGAGCTTCATATGTTTGTGCTTCGGATTGACCCCGTTAGATTATCGCGATCGAAACGAAGTCGACGCTACTACGAATCACAATCAGTTAGGTTTTTTAAAAATAAATAATCTAATTTTTACTGCTAAGCCCCAATTTTGGTGTTTTTATACCCTGAGCAGCGCCGTTTCGAGGGGGGGCAAGGGGGGCAATCGCCCCGGGCGCTAAGATATTAGGGGCGCCAAAAATATGAAATTTTGAAATATTTTAAATAAAGTTTGAACTTGAAAATAAGTTGAGGGGTTAAGGCTGAAGTTAAATTAATCAGACAACGAAAAGTGCGAAAACAATTTTAATATGTGGCTGCAGATAATAGCAAACATACAAGAAACTGGAACATTTCTAATTGCATTTTTAGAATCTATCGGCCCCATAATTTGCTAAATAAATTTGAGATTTGAGGCACTTTTTAATGTTTCTGAGGATTTGAATTATTAAACAGGCTTTAATACTAAATCCAAATTGGACAGTGAACTTGAAATCATACAATTAATTTCACAACGATTTTTGTCACATCGGTATTAGCAGATCGTTTATTTAACAAACTTCAAATAAATCTGAACCATTTACGATCATCGATTGGACAAGAGAGACCTAGAAGTCTCCGTTTGCTATCAATCGAACATCTCCAAATATGGGTAAAATAATTTATGATTTTCCATTCATAAAAGCTAACAAAATAGGTATTAATTTGGGGGACTTTAAATCAATTTTACAATTTTAGAAATGACAAACCATTATAAAATTAAAGTTACAAATTTTAAATTTTAGCATGTACTTGTAATGTATGTATCAGGATGTTATTGTTAAATTCAGACAATATGCGGATAAAATGGAAACGGCTCACAGTGGGGCAGATCCTCATTTTGCGTTGCAAAAATCATATCTTTTGAACCGGTAAAGATATTTTTAAAATTTTAAAGGCATTTGATAGAAAACTTCTTAAGCTTTAAGATGAGTGCTTGCACTGCTTAATAGACCCACTGGTTGATTCAGGGTTTTCGGTTAAAGTTGAAATATATTTTCAGTGCATATTTTACATGTAAAATTAAAAAAAAAAATCAATTTTTGCTGCCCAAAACATACATTTTAATCTTTTTTCATATTTTAAGCAACCATAATTGGTATTTTAAATAGTTGAGCTACGCTAATAAAAAAATTTGTATTTTTTGGAAAAATCTCGTACGATGTTTGACATGGCGAGAACGTATGTAATTGTACTGCGCTCTTCCTCTTCTAACACCATTTTTTTGCGAGGTTGCATCAATTTTTGGCCTATAACTCTCTTAGACGCAGCTGGACGCAAGAAAGACCGGGGTTGTTTGGATAGAGAAATGATTACCGAAGACTCCTGTTATAGTGGGGTGGAGTCCTTAGGAGTCCATTAGAAGTTCTATTCCATTAAAGTCAAAAAATAGCCTAATTTTAGTGCTTTTCTTAAACATTGCTGGAATAAAAAGCCAACACGTGAAGAAACAAAATTCTACGGCATTTAATTAGAAATGAATGTACATTTCATATAAAACCAAAAACATAAAGATCGGCCGTATAACTTGACAACAAAACTGTTTTAAAGTTAGTATTTTTAGTAAAATTTGCACATTTGTGCGCGCACTGAAAAATTTTTCAACTTTGAGAGGCTGTCACGCCCATAATTTTTGCCTGATTTCAAAAATCTTTTGGATTTGTAATCTCTGGAGATTTCTCTATCGATTTCATTTATTACTTTTGAAATCGCTTTCATCGAAAAAATGATTTTTGCTACGCTTTTCGGCCGCCTGCCCCAGTGTGCGACTCAGCATTTAAAAAGTCAAAGAAGTACAAAATATTTGATCTTAAATCTAGAATAAAATCTCAGAGTATTGTCACCCAATTTGGTTTCTCTAACTGTCATAGTCTCGGAGATAAAAGAGTTCTAAATGGTGTACAATAATCTGTCAGGAATCTAATAGTACCCATTTTTGGGTAACGAGCTAATTGTCACATTATAAGTTTTTATTTTTGTAACATTTGGGTTATTTTAATACCATTTTTGACATTGAAGCTGTCAATTTTAATATGTTTTTAAAAGGCATTATCTTCGATTCGTTACAAGCTAAAAAAAATATGTTGCTGAAAAAAATTTGTGGAGGGGGGTCAAAATCTTTGCCCCGGGCGCAATTTTTCGTCGCAACGGCGCTGACCCTGAGCATATTAAAAATGGGCAAAAGAGTGTATAATATGTTTGACAGAATGTATGTATCAGGCAGAAGGCCAAAATTATATATATTCTTGATCAGGATCAACAGCCGAGTTGATTGAGCCATGTCCGTCTGTCTGTCCGTCCGTCCGTCCGGATGTTTGAACGCGTAGATCTCAGAAACCATAAAAGCTATAGACTTCGAACTTGGTATGTAGGATCCTGGATACCATAGGCAGATCAAGTTTGTTTTAATTTTTGGATCGGTCCAGTTTTGGTATGGAAAAGTTTTTTGTTTGTTAAGATATCAGAACCAAACTGATAGAATTTGCATCTGGGCTGCTAATGTACATCCTGACCAAATTTGGTTAAAATCGGTTAGCTATATCATATAGCTGCCATAGGAAAGGTGCACCGAAAATGAAGTTTGAGTATGGAAAAGTTTTTTGTTTGTTGAGGTATCAGAACCAAACTAATAAAATATGCATCTCAGCTGCTTATATACATCCTGACCAAATTTGGTTAAAATCGGCTAACTATATCATATAGCTGCCATAGGAACGATACATCGAAAATTAAGTTTCAGTATGGAAAAGTTTTTTGTTTGTTGAGATATCAAAACCAAACTGATAGAATATGCATCTGGGCTGGTATATTACATCCTGACCACATTTGGTTAGAATCGGTCTAAAATATCATATAGCTGCAATAGAAACAATCGATCGAAAATCAACTTTCAGTGCAGAGTAGCTGGGCACAGGGTATTCAACTGTCGAGCGTGCTCGACTGTAGCCGCCCACTAGTTTATTTTTCTTTTATGAGATAAAACCGGCATTATAGATAATTTCCAAAAATTATATACTCAGCTCGGTCAGTGTATTTAAAATATTTATTTTAAATGACTGCCACTTCTAACAAAATATATGCTAGGTTCCCACAGCGTGTCACAGCCTCACAGTTCAATTTATTTGGTAATAAAAAGATGCAAATAGTAAATTATTTATTATAGAAGTGTTACAGAAACTGAGTAAGTCTAGTATAACTGACACTTCGAAGCCGGATTAATGGGTGTGCCCGATTCACACTGAAATTCTTTGGCAAATTCATGTAAATTGGAAAGCGGTCCAATTACTCGAAATTGACCATTAATGTGCTCAAGCTCTTCGATGTTACGTTGTAACTTATTGAATTCACAAATTTTGACTAAGCACATGGTTTTCATCTTAGTTTTAATGCAGCTTCCTCTGTAGCGGAGATCACCATATTTTTGTGCTTCAGTTTCACCCCGTTGTGAATGGTACATATGTATTTTGTCTTTGTAAACTCGCCGACAATCGACAGCGTCTCTTAGGCGTCGCTACCAAAACTCAACAGAATTAGAATTGTTTGCAGAAAACATCTAATAAACCCACTGCAATCTGTGAGTATGGAGGCAGTGAAATTGCAGTATCTTTATATTACTTTGATAGTTGCATATTCTGATCATTGTTAGTGCATTAATTAATGTGCACCCATATGATGTCTGTTTATAATTAATTATTTATGAACTTTTAAGCATTCAGTTGACATAAATGCAATTAAAATAAACGCGAAAAATTAAGGATTTCTTATAACTTCTAAACTTTTACTTGATGTAAAATTTGTTTCATTGATTTTATCCAGATTCAAGATTTTTGTAATTGGTTTAAGAACTCGTATGCTTGTTTTCTATGATGAATTCGATATTATACAAACTAATGTATTAAAGTTTTTCTTTGTGTATTAGTAGTAGTATAAGCAGAGACGTGAGCTGCGATCCAATCACGATCTCTTCTTTGTGGGCTTGTGTCGGACCAATGAACAGTCAATGCGATAAGGGAATTGAGCGATTATAGACGATCAGAGACGAGTTTCCATTCGGGAAGTGCGTTGTGTGTTCTTTAGTCGGGTTTGTTATTCACGCTCTGTTTTTTTTGCTCTGCGTGAGTTTCGGAAGTTGGGTGGAAGGTCACTTGTTATCACTGTCTCAGTTGACACAAAATAATATTACATCGGCGTCTCTCCAGCTATGCAAATAAAATAGTGAATAAGCTGTAATAAATTTTTAAGTGAAAAAGCTACAAAAAAATCATAATTTTCTTAATTCAAAAATTGATATCTCTTAAGCAACTGATTTAAATCTAAAACTGTGTATAAATGATATATAGATATATTCATTAGCTTAGATAGATTAGATAAGATAAAGCAAAGCTTTGATTGGTTTAGGCATTCTCGAGTAATGAAAAAATAGTAAAAAAAACACATTTTTGAAAAATTCAAAAAAAAATCTCAACATAAAAAAAAAAATGTTTTTTCATGGTTTTGGCCCCAAATCTATCCAAAAAAGTTGGTTTGGTTCTTGTAACTTTTGGGCTGTTGCCTAGTG
>JAWNOV010000118.1:0-11310 GCA_035045575.1 Drosophila falleni
TGTCAGAAATTGCCTCGTCATTGTTTTCGCAAGGAATATTATTCATTGCTTAATGAATTTATCCTTGCTACCGACTGGTGCTTTTTTAGATAAAGCGACTGACATTGATATTGCCCTTAGTTCTTTCTATGAGACCCTAAATGCACTCTTAGATGTGTGCAGTCCAAATTATGTTCCACCGTCTGGTTCTATAAAGCCTCCCTGGTTTACACCTAGACTTTCTTATTTAAAAAACATTAAATCTAAATATTTAAAAAAATATAAGAAGTCTGGTTCAAGTCTTGTCTGGTGTAAGTACACAGTAGCCAAGTCGGACTTCGCCAATTTAAAATCGCTATGCTACGAGAACTATCTAACTCGATGCAAAAGACAGTTTTCCCGTGACCCTAAACAATTTTATAAATTTGTTAACTTGTAGCGTAAGTCTCACGGTTTACCTTCTTCTTTTTAGACCCCGTACTTAAAAAAAGTGCAGGGGTCTATTGGATTTGTTTTATCGAATATGTGCGTAACAGGCGGAAGGAGGCGTGGCAGACCCCATAAAGTATATATATTCTTGATCAGCATCAATAGCCGAGTCGATATAGCAATGTCCGTCTGTCTGTCTGTCTGTATGAACACCTAGATGTCAGAGACTATAAGAGCTAGAGACTCCAAACTTGGTATGTAGGTTACTCTACACTGCAGGCAGATCAGTTTGTTTCAAAATTCGGAAACGCCCCTATATCGCCCACAAATCGTAAACAAAAATTTCATATCCAAATTATAAGAGCAATTTAAAAGCTAGTGACACCAAATTTCGTATGTAGTTTCCTCTATACTGCAGGCACGTTAAGTTTGTTTCTTTTTTGAATCGGACCTCTATATCATATAGCGCCCATAGGAACAATCAGTCGAAAATCAAGTTTTAGTATGAAAAAATTTTTTGTTTTATGAGATATCTTAACTAAACTTATAGAATATGCATTTAAGTTAGTTTTGTACATCCTTACCAAAGTTGGTTCAAATCGGTCCACGATATTATAAAGCAGTCATAGGACCGATCGGTCGAAAATCAAGTCTAAGTATGAAAAACTTTTTTTTTTTTTGAGATATCGTAACCAAACTAATACAATAAGCATACAACTTAGTTATATATATTCTGCCCGAAGTTGGTTCAAATCGGACCACTATATCATAAAGCTGTCATTGGACCGATCGGGTGAAAATCAAGTCTTAGTATGAAAAACTTTTTTGTTTTCTGAGATATCGTAACCAAACTGATAGAATATGTATCTAACTTGGTTTCAAATATCCTGACCAAAGTTGGTTCAAATCGGACACCTATATCATATAGCTGTCAGGGTGAAAATCAAGTATGAATTTTTAGCAGTCTTAGCTTTTGACATAGCAAGTACGGGGTCTCCGACAGTTGAGAATGCTCGACTGTAGCTTCGTCCGACTAGTTCATACTAAAACTTGATTTTCGACCGATTGTTCCTATGGGCGCTATATGATATAGTGGTCCGATACAAAAAAGAAACATACTTAGCCTGCCTGCAATATAGAGGAATCTACGTACCAAATTTGGCGTCACTAGCTTTTAAATTGGACTTATAATTTGGATATGAAATTTTTGTTTACGATTTGTGGGCGATATAGGGGGCGTGGCCGAATTTTAAAACAAACTTGATCTGCCTGCAGTGTGGAGGAACCTACATACCAAGTTTGGAGTCTCTAGCTCTTATAGTCTCTGAAATCTAGGTGTTTATACAGACAGACGGACGGACAGACGGACATTTCTATATCGACTCGGCAATTGATGCTGATCAAGAATATATATACTTTATGGGCTCTGCCACGCCTCCTTCAGCCTGTTACGCACATATTCGGTACAACAAACCCAAACTTTTTTTAAGTGCGGGGTCTAATAAACCTGCCGAATATTTTATAGATAAAAATTGAAAGTCCAAAGTATCAGTTATCAGGCAATATCTTCCAATTATTGAAGTAAAACAGTGATTTATATTTGCGTAGAAGAAGTTTATTCATGAAAAATATAAGAAGTGCTCCTTTTTATGACGTTATAATTTTCAATTTTTTTTTTTTTATTAATTTACATATTATTTAAAATTTTTATATTAAACTCAATTTTGTTCGTCACAAAATTGGATATCAGAAATTTTGGGGCTGAATATTGCTTTCGTCACTAGACTTTTACCTCATGTAGAGGTTTTTTTTTGTGGGATATCAGAAAATTTTGCAATTGCTTTTGACATTGTATATTTAATATTGTTGAATTTTTTTTTTTTATTTACAAAAAAAAATTTTTTTTTAATATAAAGAAAAGTAGGCTTTCCACCCTGCTCGCTTTGCTCTCCTGTCGGAGGCACCGTACTTCATATGAAAAAAAAAGTTTCTCATACTAAGACTTAGACTTCGCCCAATCGGTTCTATGACAGTTATATGATATAGTGGTTTGATAAGAACCAACTTTGTTCAGGATCTATGAAACCAAGTTAAATGCATATTCTATTAGTTTTGTTACGATATCTCGTGAAAAAAAGTTTTTTAAACTAAGACTTGATTTTTGCCAGATCGGTCCTATGGAAGCTATATGATATAGTGGTCCGATTTCAACCAACTTTGGCCAGGATATATGAAACCAAGTTAAATGTATATATTATCAGTTTGGTTGAGATATCTCATAAAACAAAAAAGTTTTTCATACTAAGACTCGATTTTCGCCCGATCGTTCCTATGGCAGCTATATGTTATAGTGGTCCGATTTAAACCAACTTTAGACAGAATATATAAAACCAAGTTAAATGCATATTGTGTCAGTTTGGTTGAGATATCTCATTAAACCAAAAAGTTTTTTGTACTAAAATATGATTTTCGACCGATTCAGTTAACAGGCAATATCTTCCAAGCCCCTCAGTCAAAGTTTATGTTTCATATACCAAAAAACGCAAAATTTACGTACTACAACATACTAAATTTTTATAAAAATCATTATAGCCGTTTTGTCAAAAATCGCCAAAATGTAAGCTAAAAAACTTTATTTCACCTGTAAAATGTTACCTGAGTACTTTAGAAAAATAGTTAAAAGGTACGCCTAAAAGCCCTCAAGCACACCTTTCCAAGCTAAACTAGCGGGAAATTGAAAAAGTCGTAGAAAAAACATTTCTAGATTTGCAAAGAGGAATAAATCCCCATCATAACATCTAAGCTTTTTTTGCGCTTTGATACAAACAGACAAACAAAGAAACTAACTTTTCACTTCATTTTTAGGAGTCTACTAAAATTTTCAAATTTTTTTATCTTTTGAACCAGTTATCGGAATTGGGTGATCGAGGTATCAATCGACGCGTATAATTAATTAGAATTTTTAAAAAATAAATATTTTACCAAAAGGTCCCAACAGCCCCAGTAGCTGCAGTTATTGAAATTTTTCTTCTCAAACTTACACTCCCATATCTCAGAGAGAGTTCTTTGTTTGAGTGAATCAGCAGTGTTTTATTTGGCTCGTACATTTTCATTTATTTTTGTGATTTATTACAACCGAAATTATATATTTTTATCTAAAACTGTGCATAAGTGAACAGGCTATCGACTTGCTGTGTAAGTTGTGATCATTTGTGCATTGTGTCCCTAAAATAAAGCATTTTAGTTTTGCTAAACTTTGTTTTGCAGTTTCCCTTAAATAATTACATTCTTGTGCGTGTGTTTGTTTGTGTATTTCGGCTTTTGCTTTACACCTCGCTCACATAAGTTTGTTGTTATTGTAAGCACAGCGATTGATTTTGTTTGTGTTTACATCTCCTTATCTCAGTTTTTGCGCTTTGCACATCCCAATACATTTGATTGTGTGTGTGTTCGCTGTTGCATTTCGTTTTTGTTTAGCAGCGCGCTCTCACCGGCGAATTGTTGTTGTGTTTTTGCTCTCTTGTTTAGAGCTTCATTTGAGTGCCTCCCGCTCTATTTACGTGCGCAATTTCTGCCTATTCGGCCTATTAATTATTTGTTTAACCCCTGTTGGAATAATGTCGTGCTGCTAGAAAAACTGCACTCTTAAGTGTGCGGATGATTCTGAGCAACCGAGATTTATTTATTGTTTGTTGTGTGAGAATATCATGCATGCTAAATGTGCAGGTCTTACAGGTCGAGAATGTGATACAATCATTGCCGTTTCTTAAAAGGAATGTGGTGCAGTGAAATGGTCTTGTCCAGTATGCATCGACAAGCAAATTGATTTCTCAAAAATGTACAATTCTGTGAGAAATCAATTCTCCAAACTTAATAAAATGGTTAAGCTTCTTTCGAGTGATTTTGATTCTAGTCTCGAGTTGCTTAGCCAATATAATTTTAACTCACCTCTCGATTCTCAATATTTAGCAGTTCCCCCTAATATCCCAGTTACTTAGCCTCCCGTGACTCCATTAGCATCTCGCCACAATAAAGACACTTCGCCAACTTTGTCATTATCGGCCTCTCCGGGTATTGACAACCTTTTCAATTCTCCAATACCTTCTGCAGGTGATTCTACCACTCAGACAACTGAATCAGCCCAAGTCATCGTGTCTTCGGTGCGGGCTGGATTTGGTCGGAAGGGTAGAACTCCTCGCACTGCAGCGCCTAACAATAGGACTGACAACTTAGCTGCCCCTACACTTGAGCTCCCTATTTTAAATGTTGTTGCTCCTCGTAAGCAAGTCCAGGTTATCCTCGGACATTTCTAGCGAACTCTCTGCTAACGTCTCAGTCAGTAAATTTAATTTTGCTATTGCCCGGGAAATAGCATCTTTTAAAATAAGTGTCCCTCACGACGTATTTACTGTCATTTGTGACCCAAAATTTTGGTATTAATCATGAGTTTAAGCCCAAAAAAACGAAGTGAATCCTCTCATGTTGCTCTTACAGCCGGCAGTTCTAATGTGCAGGAACCCGCAAGTACGGCTTCAAAAAACTAGACCTGCGGCCCGATTTTGCCTGTATTCAAAAACCTATATTTGAGTAGTATGTCCTTTGATTCTGATATAATTGCTTTGTCAGAAACTTGGTTAAGTCCTGCAGTATCTGATTCTGAAGTTATGTCAAATAATTATCTTTTATGTAGAAATGATCGACCGACTCCAAGTGGTGGCGTACTTATTGCCACTAAATCGACACTTCAGTCAGAACGCATTACTTTAAATGTGACTTCTGATGTTGAAATTGTTGCCGTCAAAGTAACTTTTTCAACTCGATCAATTTTTATTACCTGCTCTTATATCCCTCCAAAAGCATCTCCGGCAATTTACTTGCAGCATTTTGCCTGTTTTGATGAAATTAATCTTCAAGTCAAAGATAATGACTTATTTATTGTGCTGGGTGTTTTTAAATTGCCTAAAATTTCTTGGTCATTTTTTAGTAGCACCAATTACCTTGCTCCCTTAAGCCAAGATAATTTTTTAGATAACTTACTTGATCTCTCATTGTTTCAAATGAATTCAATAAGGAATCATAATGATCGAATTCTTGATCTGGTTTATATTAATGACTTCGCAAATACTGCTATCTCTAGGGCATCACCATTAAGTATCCCTGAAGATTTACATTATAGAAATTTCGATCTCAATCTCACAACCCTTTAGTTCACCTCTATTATGTCAGCAATTGCCTCGTCATTGTTTTCGCAAGAGAAATTATTCCTTGCTTAATGAACTTATCCTTGCTACCGACTGGTGCTTTTTAGATAAAGCGACTGACATCGATATTGCCCTTAGTTCTTTCTATGAGACCCTAAAGGCACTCTTAGATGTGTGCATTCCAAATTATGTTCCACCGTCTGGTTCTATAAAGCCTCCCTGGCTTACACCTAGACTTTCTTATTTAAAAAATATTAAATCTAAATATTTTAAAAAATATAAGAAGTCTGGTTCAAGTCTTGACTGGTGTAAGTACACAGTAGCCAATTTCAACTCGCTATGCTACGAGAACTATCTAACTCGATGCAAAAAACAGTTTTCCCGTGACCCTAAACAATTTTATAAATTTGTTAACTTGAAGCGTAAGTCTCACGGTTGACCTTCCTCTTTTGTTTATGGAATAGATAATGCCAGCAACGCTTCTGCAGACGTTGAACTGTTTGCTAACTTTTTTCAATCAACCTACTCTCCAATCTCCACTTCTAATTCATCTTATCCTTATTCTATTTTTCAATCAAACACTATGTTTGCTCCCTCTATATCTTATAACACTATAATCTCTTCTCTTATTTCTTAAAAATCTTCTTTCATCCCTGGGCCAGACAACATTCCTAGTTGTCTTCTTAAGGAATGCTGCTCTTCTTTAGCTGCTCCATTACATAAATTTTTTTAATCTATCCCTTCAATTTTCAACCTTTCCATATCTTTGGAAAGATTCTTATATCATTCCTCTCCACAAAAAAGGTGGTAAGTCTGATATTTCGAACTACAGAGGCATTGCAAAGCTATCAGCCATTCCTAAATTATTTGAAAAAATCCTTGTTTCGTCTTTGCAGCATCTCTATAAATCGATCATTTCTCCTACTCAACACGGCTTTATTAAGGGTCGGTCCACTATGACCAACTTGCTTGAGTGTACCTCCCTGGTAAATGATGCATTTTCAGAGAAAAAGCAAACGGATGTCATACACACTGACTTCAGTAAAGCCTTTGACTCTGGTTCTGGTTCCGTCTTTAATTAATCGTAGGAAAACTCTTGGTGTTGTTTTTCTTTACAAATTGATTATTGGCCAGATCGATTCTAGTTCCCTTCTAGCCCGCCTCACCTTTTCTGTCCCCCGCAGGTCTACTAGGAATTACAAGCCCTTATTTTTATCTACATGCACAACTGATTACGCTTCACACGATTTCGTGTCTTATGCACTACCTATAATAGTCTCTTTCACGTTTTCCCCTTAGAGCTCTCTCTCCCTTCCCTAAAATCCGCACTTTTCCATTATCTTTCCTTTAATTCCTGACCCAAGTTACACTAATAACTTGTTTTATTACATTCTACTAGTTTAACATTCTTACAATTACTAACAACAATACTAATCCTTATTGATCTGATTGGGTTTTTTCTGGGTTTTCCTCAATCCTTGCAACAAATGTTGGATCATTTATAATTTTTTGCATACCACAGATCTAATTCTAATTCTAATTTAAATCTTTTCTGTACAGTTTATATTTATATTTAATTTTATCTTTATTTTTTAATATTTAATTTAATTCTTATATATGATTTTTTTGTTCCTTGCCGACTGCTTTTAATCGCGCATAAATAAATAAATAAATAAAATCTCATGTCCCAGGTTGGTTAGAAAAAGTTTGAGTATGCCATTTTGTAAGTTAGGACTAAGTTGATCGGTATATAACCCGATCTGATCGGACAGTCGTAGCAAATTTTCCAACTGAGCTGTCTATATTGTTAGTCGCCTTTCGCACACTTCGTGTTGCTTTTCTCACTAACGCGAGCTGCCGTCCGCAGTGATAAAAACATTTCAAATTTGTTTTAAATAACTGATATTAATTACATCGTACGAACGGTAAAAAACGTATAGTCTGATTGGTATAAAAAGGTATCATGTCATTTAGCAGGTACTTACTGATATATCAGAAGTAAACTAGCGGGCCGGTGCTACAGTTGAGTCTACCCCGTACTTACTATGGCAAACACCTATAATAGAAAAAAAATTTAAAAATATTTAGTTAACTTAAATGCATATTCTATATGCTTCTCGATATCTCATGAAATTTAAAAGATTTTCATACTATGACATGATTTTCGCCCGATCGGTTCTGTCAGAGCTATTGGATATAGTGGACCAATTTGAACCAACTTTGGAAAGGATAAGACGAACTTAAATGCATTTTCTATAAGTTAGATATCTTATAAAGCCTAAAAGTTTGTCATACTAAGACTCCTTTATTGTTTTTTTTGGTTTATAAGATATTGTAACAAAACCTTTAGAATATACATAAAACTTCGTTTTATATATTCTGTCCAAAGTTGGTTCAAATCGGACCACTATAACATATAGCTGTCATAGGATCGATCCGGCGAAAATCGAGTCTTAGTATGAAAAACTATTTTGTTTTATAAGATATCTCAACTAAAATGATAAAATATGCTTTTAACTTGGTTTTATATATCCTGGCCAAAGTTGGTTCAAATCGGACCACTACAACAAATAGCTGGTTTTCTCATTCTCGAGTAGTGGTGAAAAATGTGGGAAATGTGTCGAAGGTGCGAAAAAATGATGCAAGTGTTTACATTAAAGTCGCATCATTCATAACTGATGTCAGTGTCAAAAACAATAAAATGAAATACATCCAAATTGAGCGAAAATCTCTTAAACGGCGCATTCGGTAATTACAAAGCCTTTAACAATATGATAATGGAGCTCGTTTGGATTTTACTGGGGGAGAAAGTATGCACAAATTATAAGAGATTCGATAGCTTTGCATTTATGAGCTTTTATTTTTTAACATTTTTTATAATTGATTTCGGCAGGATGTACTCTTTATCCATGGCGCGTCGACTTCAAGCAGTTTCCACCAGGCTCTCTGCAGTTATTGTTTGTCTCCTTCAAATGCTCTAAAATCTCGTCCTGCGAAGTCAACGTTTGTCTTTCTTGTGCAGTTTGTTCCTCTGCTGCCGACGTTGGTGAGTATCTGGCCGCGTCTATACAGAGAAATGATGGTGTGTGAATTAGCACATAAATAAATATTGTTATCAAATATAATTAAAATTATAGTTACGTGTATTCATTACTTACTTACTTTCTTATGTGTGAAACAAATTGTTCACGGACCTGGAGTTCGAGTTCTCTTTGGTGCTTCTTTTTACTTTTTTTTCAAAATTCATATCTTTTTTTTCAAATTATTTTTGTTTTTTCGGCGTGAATTTTCATTTTTTTGACATTTTCGATTTTTGTATCGAAAAAAATATTACATTTCTTTGAAATACTAGTCGGATACGGTCACACTTTCGGAACATTCGTTGCATCAAAGCAAATGTGCCTGTTCTTCTATCCACAGGTTTCATTCTGGCACCTTCGAAATGATGCGGCCAGTATAAATTGGATATTATTTTATTTATAGAAAAAATCGGTGCTGTCGATAAGTATGTAACTTTTTGTCCTCATTGTAAAGCATTTGCTTTAAGCATTTAGTTTTATTTACAGGTCGTTTGATCCCAAAATTAAAATATTTTGATCAAATAAATTGAAGAATTTTGAGCTTTTTCGCTACTTAAAACATTATTCCTTATGCTTAAATGATTATCCAATTCTTTGGATTGAAAAACATTCAGAAAACAATTGCGAAGAGTCTGAGAAAATATGTTTTAAAAGGGTACGGAATATTCTTGAGCAGGTTTGATGCAATATGACCCCTAGTAAAAAATAAGTCACTAATTCGGTTTGCTCACATCAAGCAAAGAAATCTGCATAAGAATCATCTGTGGAACAACGAATAATTGAAGACAATGTGCAAGTGCATCAAGAACGACAGTCGGAGAAGCCAATTATTCCAATTATGTTGCTTAAAAATTCGAAGCTACAATGCACTCAAATTATTGTAATATTTTTGAATTTGCATATTAATAAAGATTATAATTGTTAAGAATAACTACTCCTGTTTGTACAATTTTTGTTATGTTTAAAATTTGGCGCCTTTTATTTATTGTATTTTTGTGTAAACTTGTGATAATACTTTTTCGATTTTCTGAAAATAATTCAAAATAACGAATAATAAACGATGAATATCGCATGGTTTCATTGAAATGCTATTACATTTGCTCAAAATGTACTATTCTCCTTCCAAATTCTGCCAAATGAAATATATAGTGTAGCATATCTACCCTGCCATTAGCATAAATCAAAGGGTATAACAATCCCTCAATACATTGTGACACTTTGTCATAATATATGTACAAATATACAAAAGACCGCTTAGAATAACATAAGCATTCCAGCGCACAAGCAATACGATCTATCGCTTATACATAAGCTGATCGCGGCGCGTGGGAATGCTGAGCATGCACTTTGCAGCTCAAGTGGTCAAGATATATGTATGCAGAAGGCATACATATGTACACACCAATATAATTACACATACATATAAGATATATATATTAGAATGGCATGTTTCGGGTTAGCAAAACCCCACATAAAGATATAAGATTATTCCGAATAAAGTAACACTGAGGAGCAGACGCTCCAATAGAAATTGTTTAAGTTCAATTTCTTTACATGGCGACCGTGACTAAAGTCACAGGCTGCAGTTGAACATATCAAAGTGCGAAGTGCATAATGGCATAATGGTGCATAATGGCATAATGCCAAGTAAAAAAAAAAACCAACAAACATTAAAACATTAACACATTGCAAAAATTAAATTGTGAGGCCCACACACATAGCAATAAAAAAAGTAATTGAATTTGTTGGCGGTAAAAACATTGCAAAAACAAAAGTGTGAGTTCCAAGCACATAACAAAAATGCAATTGACCATGTTGGCGGTAAAAAGTGTTCAAAGGCAGCTGAAGAAATAAATAAAAAAAAAACAAGAACAACACCAGCAACAACAAACATATTATATGGATACGTCGTCCACTAATTGATGGCAGAGGAGCTTAACATTGTTTCTGCTCCTATTGAGCAAAGGGAAGCGCCTTCCATTCAGGAGTATCTGGAGGTGTATCTAAACGATGAACCACGCCCACTCACAATAGCTGAGTACTGGGCACGGCAGCAGAAAAAATCTGCAGAGAAATAGAAGACAAAACGTGGAGGACAAGTGAGAAAGCTACTTTAACAAAAGCGCCTGCAACAAGATTTGCTAGTAGCAGCGACGAAGACCATTTCAAAATGGTTTTAAAGATTCCAGACAGAACATTTTTCTGTTGCGGACGAACCGCGAGAAGGTCGACCGAAATCTTCGAGAGACGATGGAAATGTGGCCCTAGTTAGAGCAAAACTTATCGAAGACCCTCGATCTACCCAGGAAATAATAGCTTGTGGACTGGGCTTGAATGCCATAGCCGTATCTCGAATATTGAATCAAGATCTGCTGTACACGAAGAAGTCTGCGCGATGGGTTCCGCGAACTTGTGAACCGGGCTTGAACGCCATAGACGTATCTCGAATATTGAGTCAAGATCTGCTGTACACGAAGAAGTCTGCGCGATGGGTTCCGCGAATTCTGAATGAGGCCCAAAAAGAAGCTCGCGTGCATTTTGCCCAATATTTTTTGAATAAATTTGAAAATGGACAGTCTAGCAACTTTAATAAAGTCGTTACTGGTGATGAAGCATGGTTT
>JAWNOV010000119.1:0-213456 GCA_035045575.1 Drosophila falleni
AAAAGATATCAAGTAATATATGTAGATAAATAAAAAGAAATTTAAGTAGTTATTTATGACATTGCAGTGAAGATCTATTATTCAATTTGGGCAGTATCTACTGTATTCAAAAGGTAAATGGAGTTTACGTTTATTTTCAGCTCCCCGTTTATATCACAACAAACTTCAATGGCTTCTCAGCAGAGATTTCAGAAGTGTAGCAGCATTAATACGATATCCATATGGATACAACTAAAGTAAAGGGTATAGATTAAATGAGTAAAACATGTTGATTTGTAGCTGTGTGTTTTTTACACGAATTTAAGAAACAAATTTGTTTTTATTTTTCACTGAAATATAATATTTCGCATTAGCAGTAACGCATTTCAATTTCAATTCAATATTGTTTATCTGTTTTCTGGATGTTGTTTATTTTTTTTGTGTTTTTCTTTCTTATTTTATTTATGTTTTAGTTCCATAAAAAAGGTAACAACGTTTTTACACAAGTAACCGAAACGCAGGCAATTAAGTTCTAACTGTGGGCGTGATTATTACAATAAATCTCAACTTGGGCAATATCATAATTTATACGTATTGCATTTTATTTTTTGCTTATGTTGTTTGCATTTTCATTATGGCCAAGTATTGAAGGAAGATATTTAAAAAAAAAATGTTTGCCATATTCAAATAGAAGTCTAGGATGCGTATATATATCAATACTATAATAAAATGTAAAATCCGATGCTAAAATCTGTTTTGTTCCGTGTAAACAAAGGAGCAGCAAATAAATAGTTACTAGTAAGAAAATATTAGTTATACTTAGATTAATAGATAACGTTAACTAAGCACAAAAACTCTACCGCTCTGAGTGTGTGTGGATGTGCTTTACGCTCATTTGTTTATACACTTTTAATTTTTTTTGTTTAGAATAGTATTTGCTAACATTTTATTGTAATGCTACACGTTTATGTGTTGTTACTTTGCTTTTCCATAATTTTTCTTTACTTTATTTCCTTCTTAAATTTATAGTTTATAGTTACGCACGCAATTTTTAAAGATTTGTTAGCTCATTTATTTGCGTGGAGTCCTCTGCTTTAGTTGCTATACAAATGTCATTATTAAACTTTTTAATAGTTGCTACTTTTATGCATTCTCTCTTTTCTTACACCCCATTTTCCGTTTATATCAAACTATTCTATTGCATTACAACTTAAACGTTAGAAACATTTATATCTGATGGGGGATCGAGTGGCATTATATATATACATATATATATATATATATATATAGTTACCGTATTTATATATGTATATATAATTTCCCTGTGGTGTGCAAGGTTGTTAATTTCTATTTTTTTCTCTGCTTTTTCTTTTTTTTTTTTGTTTATAGGTGACTTGATCTGGCTAACGCAATTTGAAAATATGGCTTAAAGAACTAAGAGACGTGGCTAAGGCGTGAAATTTGATT
This sequence comes from Drosophila falleni, assembly GCA_035045575.1. Taxonomy (NCBI): domain Eukaryota; kingdom Metazoa; phylum Arthropoda; class Insecta; order Diptera; family Drosophilidae; genus Drosophila; species Drosophila falleni. Next base: position 1,447 of record JAWNOV010000119.1, read on the forward strand.
TCCGCATTTTTATACACTCATAATAAATGTTTAAGTTAAGAATTACAATAAGTATTAATTTTATATGGGTATATGGTAAATACATCCATAATATATATTTATATTATTTATGAATATCATACACCATCTATTTGCCAAGGCTTGTGCTGACGGCAGCTGACGTTGCCGTTGGCGTCGTCACTGTGGCATTTTTTAAAATGTTGCCCACTTCCTTGTGGTCCGTAATGGTATCATTGATGCCACTGCCGGCATTTGATGTTGTGCTGTAGTCCAGCTTATAGGTGGCACTGCGCGTCACATCCTCCATTGACGCCTCCTGGCAATCTCGACCGCTGTGCGTCTGTGATCCGCAATTATAGCATGATACGACTTTCTGTGTGATACCGCTACTCACTCCGGTGATGGGACAGACGTTCAATGCGCTATACGGCGCTGTTGCAGCTAACAATTGTTGTTGTTGTTGCTGTGACGTGGGCGTTTGCGTTTGTACTGCAACGGCATTCGTACTGACCACGCCCACAGCAGCCGATGAGTTGCGCATTTGTCCAGCCGTCACAGCTGTGGGCGCACCAGCTGACGTCGCTGTCACAGGCACTGGGGAAAATGCCAGTCCGGCATGATATGCCGGATAGATCAATTCACCATTGTGCGGTGGCGCCAATGGAAAACGAAAGGGACCGTGCAATGCCTGCGGCGGTGGTGCGTTATGCGCCTGGATTAATGTCTGTGGTGGAGCACGTGGACTAGCCGTATGATATGGATATGTGGCAGCATTATATGCTGTGGCTGTTGGCGGTGGTTGTTGTTGCTGCTGCTGTTGTGTTTGCAGCAACACTGTTGTTGTTGGCGTGCTTACTGATGATGGACTTATGAGCAACGCTTGTTGTTGTTGCTGCTGTTGTAAATTCTGAGCATCACTTGGATTGCTCGTCGTATAGATTTGCTGGTAACTCTTTTCCACACCATTACGTCCATTCAGACGCTGTTGCAGATTCAATTGCTGCTGTTGCTTATAGCTAAGATGATGCTTCTGCTGTTGCTGCTGCTGATGTTGTTGTTGCGACTGCTGTTGCTGATAACCCGTCATAATTGGCATGTGCATGGGAAGCGGCGTTGGCGTTTCCGGTGGCGATATCTCACCGCATGATCCATTCGAGCTGCCCGATTCGCTGCCAGTTGTTGCCGCACTTTTATTGGAATTTATGCTTCGCATTGAACCGCTGCCATCGTCATTAATATGCATATTATGCATGGTATAAACAATGGTGCTCGGTTTTATATAATTGTTCATCTGATAATGTTGCTGTTGTGACTGCTGCTGCTGTTGCTGTTGACCCACCGGTGACTGTTGCTGATGTGATGGCATATAGGCATTTGCATTGATACGCTGATGCACCGCTCGCGGAAAACTGTTGCGTATAATACTGGGCAGGCTGGCGCCGATGGAATTACCACCGACTTCGCTGATACTCTGTAAATATGCATAAAAAAACAAAAAAAATATGAGATAAGAATATTGAAAATCAATATATAAATCTGTCAAAGAATGTAAAAAAAAGAATCGTTTATGGGGAAATTTAAAATAATGGGGTGAGGGGGGTTGAAAATAAACATACAAAGTGGAATAAAAATAAATAAATTAATACAAATCTAATTTTTAAACTAGCTAGTTTGCATATCTGAATGACATATGCTAAAAGTATTAATAATTAAATTTTATTTCAAAAAATTATCGGTTGAGCTACTGAATTTTTGTTAAAGTTTGTATTACACATATTTAATACATTGCTCACTTTCAAAAATTATAAATGGGAATATATATATATATATGCTGCGAATATACATAAAAATCACATAATTCACCTTGTCTGAATTCGGAAATATATGGGTATAATCGGAATTGCGGTCATACAAAGGGATAAATAAGACTTATCATGAAAGCTACATACAATTATGAAGTAATAAATGCTTGTTAGTATATGTATATTTTTTTTAATATGATGAAATCTTCGAACATTGAAGTCTTGTAATTGATTAAAACGTATTTGTAAACTTTTACCAAAATACTCTTTAAAAAGTAACGAAAATAATGTGTTTCGGTATGAATCCCATTTAAGTAGATAGTTACCTCCTCCAAATGCTTGACATGCTGTGTAGACATATTTGCATCTCCACTGCCAATAGAAGAGGACGATGACACTGGTGGTGGCGTTGTCTCGGCAGATGGTCGTCGCACATGCTTAACACCTCCAGTTATACGTTGTGACAAACTGCTGCGCATTTGTTGTTGCTGCTGTTGTTGTTGTTGCAAGGGCGCGCTGCCAACGCGTTCACGTTGTGGACTCGTAGTGCGACTACTCGATGGCGATGATTGCTGGCTGCTTAACATGGGCGAGCTGGCTTGTGGCGGCATCTGATGATCCAGGCTTTGTTGTCCCTGATGTTGCTGCTGTTGTGGTGGCGGTGGCGCCGCATACATGCCGCGAATTGACCAAGCAGTCGCTGCGGCGGCTCCTATAGCATTTGAGTCCGCTGGAATGGTGATATTGGATTGCATCAGATGGGGCATAGCGTCGACGTCATTGCTCTGCATCAGCTGCAAACAAAAATTCACATTAAAAATAAATTCTACATTTAATCTGGTCATTAAAATAGTTGACATTAAGTATATACAGTAAGTCTTGTAACTGTTTTGACAACATTAAAAATTTGCATTATTTTATATTCTATTTTTTTTCTGTTTTTATTATATAAGTTTTTGTATAGTTAAATCAATAGAAGAAATTAAAAAAAAAAATAGATAATCCAGTGCACAGTTGCCGTTTTACCTTATTTGCTAACAAGTAAATTCTGTCTTTTGTTCATGTAATTCATCTGACAAAATTTAATGCAAATTTGTAATTGTGACACAAGCCAAATTGAATACAAATATTTTATTTTGTCAGATTTACATGACCAAAAGTCCACTTAGTTTAAAGCTTATATTTTTAAATTTTTCTTGTTACTTATAATTCGGATTGCGAGTAAAAAAAGGGGTGTGACAATAATTTAAGTTTAACTTACAATATGAAACATACTTTAGTTGTCACACTTAATAGTTATTGACACAATTTGGTAGCTCTAACTCTTTAAATCTGAGATCGACCCGACTATGGATGCCGATCACGAATACTATATAGGACTACCACGCCTTTATCTGCCAGTTAAGAGCATGCTTTTAGGAAAACTTAATATTTTGTATTTGTTACGGACATTTTCTAAGGTACAAATATGGAAAATTTAGTATTTTGTCAAAAAATGACTTGATTTATTGTAAGCATTATTTGAGATTGATTGTATTCGAATTGGGGGAATTCCCGAGATATTACCTTGGGCCAATGTTGTGGAAATATCATTGGAGTTGTTACTTGCGGTGTCGGCAACATTTGCATCATTTGCGGATGTGGATACGTTGGTTGTTGTGTTTGTTGTTGTTGTTGATGGAGCACATGTTGTGGATGCTGTGGTATTTGCTGTTGTGGTTGTTGTTGTTGTTGCGGCAACTGTGGTTGACTCTCGGTTTGTGTTGTTTCATCTGTTACACGTTTAACTTCCTTGATCTTGGTCAAAATCTCAACACACTTGGTGTGCTGATGATATGAGAAAACCGGATGTTTGGCTGCCATTGTGTAGACAAGCAGTAACTCCAGCAACGTATCCTGATCGCTCATGTTGGAGAAATCTCTTTCGCCCCAGCATTCGAGGGTACGAAAGATTTCGGTAACACAGCTGCGATTACATGCTCTTATCATAGCCAAATAAAGCGCCATCTTGCGTCGAATTTTGATATCGGTCGGTTCGCCCTTTTGACAATTGTGCATATCGGCAGCAAGATCCTGTGGATTATTGGCGCGCAATTCCATGCCGCGAAATTCTGGAGAATCGCGACGTCCCAGCTCCTCAAGGCAGGTGCCCAAGAAGCGTAGCTCAAAGGGGAGACAGGCATCGAGGAGTGAACACATGGTATCGATGCGTTTGTAGCTCTCCAGAGTCTTAAACCACTGCAGGACGTCTTTTGGACAAATCATTTCCAATGTTGTTGTGGCACGCACGCATCTACTACTAACTAAGTCTAGCCTAAAGTTGTCTATGTGTGGGTGTGTGTGTGTGTGTGTGTTTGTGTGTTTGTGTGTTAATATGTTTCTCGCTGTATAAGTGTCTGCGGATGTGAGTGTACGTGTTTTTAGTAGCTGCTGCTCTAGTTACGTGTGGTGGGTGCAAAAACCACAACAACAACAATAACAAAGAACAACAACAACAACTCAATTTGTATAGAAGCAGCTGCTGTTGATAATGTTAATGTTGATGATCAAACTCGTCGCTTAGCGGCCAGCTAATTAACTTTTACGCACGTTTTTATTTTTGTTTCAACTTTTGCGTTGTTTTCGCGTTCTTACACTCCTTTTTCGTAGTGCTTCACAAAGACGAAAACGATTGCTGCTGCTTCTGCTGCTGCCCACTACTAGTTCTCGCATACATTTGCGGGCGCTGCTGCACCAATGTGGCCAGAGAGACTCCAATCTACTCGCTACTCGAAGACTCGTCGCTGCTGCCACAGAATGCCTGGCCTCTGACTGCTGTGTTGCTTTCTTGCATGTAGTTTTTTTCTTTCGACTGTAAACGACGCGCACATGCACCGACTCTTATTTATGCTCTTAGCACTTTAGCGTATTCATACATTGTTTTTTACATTTGCGCACTTTACATTATCCGTATTTTGTGTGTGTTTTCACAAAATTTTCTGCTTTCTGCTTCCAAGAATAATGCAACTATAGGGTTGTTGATAGAGTTGATAGTCTTTTCGTTCTCAAGTAGTTCAAATGAACAATTCATTAAGATGAACGAATAAACTCACTAATTCGTCTAACGTTTCCATTGGAAAACCGATGTGGCAGCCTAAGTCCTAGAGAAATATTTCCGTTGACAAATTTTTAGCCTTCACAATTTATTTTATTTTAATTCAAATTAAAAATTGTTATTAATTTAAGTCAAAAGTATTTCTAAAATAACTAGCAATAAATTCACATTTCAATTGTGTGGGCCCATTTTTATCACCAGAACCTACGTTTATTAAATCGTTACGAATAAGTTTGAATAACTATTCATCGCCAACTGACCAACTCAATAATTAAGCTAAATGATCGAACGAGTGGGCTTATTTGGCAAAATGATCTAGAATCCCAGCTCTAAACGATAGGGGAGAAACGTGTGGCAGACTTGGTTTTCAGAAAAAGGACGATAGTCAGTTTTAGTTCATCTTCTAAAAAAGATCCTTTTTTAAATAGTTTAACAACACTGCAACCGAAAATAACTTAATTTTGAAAGTCTGAATAATTAAAAGCCTTTCAGTGACTTTATAAAATATGTTTATATCTATAAATTACAGTGAACTTAAGTTTTTGAAAATTAATTTTTATTATTATTAAATCATTCTTGGCGACATATCTATGAAATATTAATTGAATACGAAGAAAGTAGACACGATGTGTTTAGAAACCATCCTCGTCATCCTCAGCCATTTCCTTAGCCAGCTCCAAGTCCTGTTGCTCCCTTTCGCGTCTCTCCTCGGCGCTCTCTAGATCCTTACCGTATGACTTGGGAGGATAACGCATGGCCTTAACGCTCTGATTGTGTAGGTTTAAGCAAAAGGATATGCGCTCATGAAACGCCAACTGCGGCTCGCGTGTGCTATAAATATCGGTGCTCTCCTTGCTGCGCATGTAATTCTGAGCAGGATCCAAGGTTGCCTCAATTACACCATCGCGTATAGCCTTGGATACAATAAACTCGGCATCCTCCGCCGAATCGAGCATTAAACGCTTGGCAATGTCCTTTGGCGAAATTCGAGAATAGGACAGTCCAATGGAACGAATTGCAGTCTTGATGACATTGTGACGCAAGCGAATGATTAGCGTAAAGGTGTGATCCATTTGGAACTTGGGTCCGAACTGCGACACGACATCTCCGAAGCGCTTTAGATTGCCCAGTCGTACAGCCTGGGTAAGCTGGAAGTATGGCCCCAGGGATTGACGTAATCCCGCCTGCCGGAACACAACACGTTCCGGAATATTGCCGAGCAGCAGTTCAACGACAATGATCAGTTTCTGCACGGTCTGGCGGAATCCGATGGCGGCATGTTGTGGTGATTTACGCAGTGCCTGCACGAGATGCTTATGTGCATCGCTGTACTCTAATTTGGCCGCCTTAATGCGTCCCAAATAGTACAAAAAGCGTGCCCATTCATTATTGCTAGCTGATTCCGGATACACTGACTTCTTGACCAATTTATCCGCTTGATCGTACAGTGCATAGTGCAAATAGTTGCGCAGCAGACAATTAAGGAGAACTGCCTGTCCTTCAAAGTCGTTTCTCAGCGTTGCGGTACGGAGGCGGGCGTGGAGGAAGGCGCGTATGCCTTCCAGGGCATTGTTGAGCTCCGCGACACGCGAATAGTAGAAATACGATTTGGCACCGATAAGATCCAATGTGCGACGATTCTGTATGGATATTTTGGACATCAATGCATCGGCGCACGTTCCAGCGCGCTTCAAATCGCTGGCGTCAATTAACTTGACCAGCAGGAGCAAATAATAGTATGCATCCACTTCGGCAATTGGTGCCTTTGTGGCCACTTGCTTCTTCACCACATCGGGCAGCTCGGTGGCATCCTTTTCCAGCTCGGGAGTGAGTGCCAAAGCCGCCTCTCGATCAGCTCCAACAGGATAAATACTCTGCGCCAGATTGCGGAACACGATGCCGTTCAGTTTACGCCGTGTGTTAGGCAAGTTACGCAGCACACGCAATATAAAACTGCATAAGAAACATTAATTTATTAATTGTCTAAAACCATTAGTTATTTACTTACCGCGATTCTTTAGATGCGACCGACTTTTCAATTTGACGAATTTGCTCGCGTATCTCCTGGACAGCGGCCAGATCCTGATTCTTCTTCTCGTCCGCCAAGGTTTCCGCCGTGGCATCCACCTCCATCTCGACGTCGGTTGTTTCTGCTGTTTTTGTCATTTCAAGCACTTGTAATTTTCAATTAGCTTATTTATTTTTAATTATTTGTTCTCTTCTTTTTCGACTGCAACAAATTTGCCAAGTAATGCAAAGCCTCCTTAGAGATGTGCGATTATGTTTAAATACGCTACACATGTTATCGGATGTCTTTTAACGCATATATCGATACCGATACCTCAAAACACTCTAGGTATTCCTGAAAGCGTACAAAGTATGTAGTGTCAGGCGATTTAAAAAACTATAGGGAAAGTGTGGTAGCTTTAAGTAATTTCGCGAAATCAGATTTGAGGCTGATTTCGTTATGATTTCGTGTTGATATTATGACAGTGTGACCGTGCATTTAGATATCATTATTTTACCACACTTGGTGTTTGTTTACAATTTGTTGCGATTTAAATATGGCTTATGAAAAAAATTTCCAGCGCTTTAAGAATTGATCATTAAATAAGTTTATATTTAATGCAGAATGATTACTATAGGTGTCCCAGATGGAATTGACAGATAAGAAAGGGCTGTGAGATTGAAGTTAACGCATAAAACTGAAACTTTCGCATTATACACAAATAGTATTATTATAATTTTTATTATAATCACTGCGGACGGCAGTTCGCGTTAGTGACGAAAGCAGCACGAAGGGTGCGACAGGCGACTAACAATATATACAGATAAGTTGGAAAATTTGCTAACTTACAAAATAGCATACTAAAACTTTTTCTAACCAACCTGGGTCATGAGATATGGGGGTGTAAGTGAGAGGGGAAAAATTTAAATGATTGCAGCTAATGGGGCTGTTGGGGCTTTTTGGTAAAATTTTTTATTATTTAAAATTTAATCGATTTAATCGATAATACGCGTCGATTAATACCTCAAACACCCAAATCCGATAACTGGTTCAAAAGATAAATAAATTTGAAAATTTTAGTGAACTTCTCAAAATGAAATGAAAAGTGAGTTTGAGTGTCTGTTAGTCTGTTTGTCTGTTTGCATCAAAGCGCTAAAGGAGCTTAGATGTAATGATGGGGATTTATTCCTATGTTCGTTCTACGACTTTTTGAAAAAACCGCTAGTTTAGCGGGAAAGCGCTAAATCCCGCTAAAATTTAAACCTTAACAGTTTCCAAACCATAGTAGGTACAGAGGGCTTTTAGGCGTACCTTTAAACTTTTTTTCTAAAGTACTCCGGTAACATTTTACAGGTGAAATAAAGTTTTTTAGCTTAAATTTTGGCGATTTCTGACAAAACGGCTCTAACGATTTCTGTTAAATTTTAATATATTGTAATACGTTATACATACGCGTTTTTTAGTATATGAAACATAATTTTTGGTTGAGGGGCTTGGAAAATATTACCTGTTAAGTGAATAAATACATTTTTCTATCGGTCGAAAATCACGTTTTAGTACGAAAAGTTTTTTGGTTTTATGATATATCTTAATTTTCGATTTTGGGGCTAGAAATTGCTTTCGTCACTAGACTTTTACCTGGTGTAGAGGTTTTTTTTTGTGGGATCTCTTATAGTCTCTGAGATCCATTTGTTCAAACAGACGAGCGAACGGTTGCGGGAGCGGAGGGGGGCCTACATTAAATTTGAAACAAACTTGATCTGCGTGGGATATATAGAAGTATGTGGGTGAAAGTTTGGTATCTCTATCTCTTGTAGTCTCTGAGATCCTTTTGTTCATACGGACGGACAGACGAACAGACAGACGGACAGACACACATGGCTATATCGACTCGGCTATTGATGCTGATCAAGAATATATATACTTTATAGTGTCGGAGATGCCTCCTTCTCCCTGTTAGATACATTCCAACGAACACAATATATGCTTTTACTTTTTTTGTAAGTAATGGGTATAATGATCAGGTTAACAATAAAATTAAAATATAGAGGTATTACATACCACTAATTGGTCCAATTTATACAATAATATTTTTACATCAGTAAGATTGTGAATTCGCGAAGTAAATAATTTTATGCGTTTGGTTAAATTATGTCGTAAAATATGTTTTATCAAAACATTATTTCAGTTCTTGAAGACAGACTTTTGTTTACAATTTGTTATCGGTACACAACAAGTACCCTTATCAAGATAATAGGTACGTTGGAAAGGAATGATAAGTGGAAAATATTAACAAAATTATTGAAATATACAAATATTTGTACTATAAATAAATTCAGATCTACTCACATTTGAAATTAAGTTTAAATTTAGTTCTTCGCCATGAAAAATAGTTTTTTTCCCAGCTCTTTCACTCTTAAAAACATTTAATACATTAACGTTTAAGTGATGTTCAAGAATATTAATATTTTATCTATGGGATCTGCCGTGCGTTCTTTAATTCAGTACATAATTCGTGACAACATTTTTAAAACCTTTGCTAGGGCTTAAAAGTAGTATTGAAGACCACCCTCTTCGCACAAAGCTGACAATGAACTTACCTTTATACGATTACAGATTCGGATTTGGCTACGGCTTGAATCCCTTAGGTAGATAATATAAAAACTGCTTTAGCATTACGATTACTTTTGATAAGATGACTTTTACTATTTATATATATATTTACACCAATCAAGAGTATTTAAAATCCCATAAATTTCAGCTATATTGACACTCTCTATCAAGGTATTGAAAAGTTGTTACTTGGTTTAATTGAGCTGGATTGTTTTGTGCACTTCTCAAGTATATAGTGTATATATTTTATACATTCTCGTAATTTGAATTATTCAAGCTCGGCAAGAAATAAATTGCTGTTTATGAGAGTACTTTTGCGCGACTCAATGCCCATCTAGTAGCGCTATCAAATCGTTTTCCCAAATCAAATTGAGACATTTACCTGTTATCAGCTCTCTGAGAGAATAATTAAATAAGTATATATTTGGTATTACTTGTTTTGAAGAATTCAAATTATTATTATTATAAAAATATGTTTGTTTTGTTCTGAGTCCAGATTGCGCAGTAGAAGTAAAAGTACGTTACGGAATCGGAAATCTGCTTTATCTTGTGATCCTGATCCCCTTATGTCGCTTAATAAATCTTCAGTTTTGAAAAAAAATAATTTTTTATTACAAATTAACAAATTTTTTACTTATTTGTTTTAATAAAAACCATATTGGTACTTTAAAACCGAAACATGCATAAGTCGGCAACCGTTTGAAAAACCCAATATACAAAGATTTTGCGTAAAGCTACTAAGAAATCAAAATTTTAACATAACCGAATTTAAAAACAATGTTCGTGTCTGCTTAATCTGCATTAATCAATCATATTTAAATTTTTATAATTTCCAGCTCGAATTAAGATGCAGAAGTGGTTCTATTTACTAGTCTTGTTGTTTGGGCATGCTATTAGTGCTATGACGTCTTAAAATTATAATGTAAACGAGTTTATTATCCTCCACAATAATGATATGCATGTCAGATTTGAGCAGACGAATAAGAACGGTGGAGTTTGTACTTAACAGGATGTAAATAGAGGCAAGTGCTACGGCGGACTTGCACGTGTCGCCCATGAGTAAGTTTAATAATTAAACGATCCATGAAACATTACTTGCAAGCTGTTAAACTTTTAGGGTGCGCAGATACCGCGAAGAGGCCAAAAGGGGTGGAACTCCTGTTATCTATTTGAATGCAGGTGATACATATAGTGGAACAACGTGGTTTACCATTTTCAAGGACAACATTACCAGTGCCTTTCTTAATAAACTACAACCGGATGCCATTGTAAGACTTTATTAATCTAACGATATCGTTGTAGCTTTTAAAATACTTGTTTCATGTCTTATAGTCCCTTGGCAACCACGAATTCGATAAGGATGTCAGTGGCCTTGTCCCATTTCTTTATACTGTGAATTTTCCTGTATTGGTATCAAATTGGAATTTGTTAAAGGAGCCGGAATTGCTTTCTATTCTCGAAGTAAATGGAAGTAAATGCACTATTCTCGAAGTAAATGGAGTGAAAGTTGGTGTCATTGGTTACCTTACTCCGGACACTTATATTCTCTCCTTCAAATCGAATGTGGAATACAAGGAGGAAATCGTGTCTATCAAGTAACTATGTCAAAGGCTTACTCTGTGAGATACAAATACGAGTGTTGACTTGTTGCAGTGCCGAAGCAAAGAAGCTGAGGGATCAGGGTATCAAAATTATTATTGCCCTGGGTCACTCCGGCTACCAGAAGGATCAGAAGATAGCTAGGGACTGCCCAGAAGTGGACGTTGTTATTGGTGGTCACTCTCACACTTTTCTGGACTCAAGTCAACCTGTTGCCGATAAGGACGACACGAACCCTGAAGCTGTTCGAGGACCCTATCCCACCATGGTGGTGCAGCCGAGCTGAAAGAAAGAGCCGGTGGTACAGGCGTACGCTTACACTAAATACTTGGGAAAACTACATGTCCAGGTTAGTTAATGATCTTAAGTAAGCAAGAGAACATAATCAATTTATATTTTAATTCTTAGTTCGATGCAAAAGGAAATTTAATTAAGTGTGATGGATCACCTATTCTACTGAATGCTTCGATTGCCCAGGAACAAGATCTGTTGGACTTACTTGATGTTTACCGTCCTAATATCACGGTAATGGGAGAAAAAATAGTTGGCTACACGAAGGTCTATCTAGAGGGTGGCAAAATCTGCCGGGTCAGAGAATGCAATCTTGGCAATCTCATTGCCGACTACATGGTGCATACTCGAGTCCTGGAAAACAAGGGCGGAAATTACTGGACTGATGCTGCTATTTCCCTAATTTTGGGAGGGGGTCAGTTTCTAATTTATAAGCATACGGTATATTCTTTATATAAGTGGATATAAATTTCAATTGGCTTTTTAGGAATACTTTCATCCATAGAACAGAATGCGCAGGGATCTATTACTTTGAGAGACTTACAGAATACCCTTCCGTTTGAAAATAGTCTTCACCTAACTCGCATTAGAGGTCAAACATTGCGAAATGCTTTGGAGCGCTCAGCTTCTTTATGGAACACGGACTCTAATGGAGGTTTTATGCAGTTATCGGGAATTCATGTGGAATACGACTTTGAAAGGAAAAAGGGACATCGGGTCGTCTCCGCTTTAGTACGTTGCTCCGAGTGTAATGCTCCATCGTACACCCGTCTTAACGAATCTGCATTCTACAATGTGATTATACCGAGTTTTATGATCAATGGAAGTCATGGGTATAGTCTAGTTGAAGAACATGATCCGTTTACAGAGGTCTTGCAAAAAAAAGATGTAGGCGCTCTGCAACAGTATCTTCAGGGCACAAATGTTGTCTATCCCAATATTGAGGGTCGTATTGTTGTTAGAAATTCTATAAACAATGACTTATGTCTATAAAAAAATCTTAAAATACAATTATTTTGACAGTTATAAAAATAAACTTTAAATGTAATTCCGGCATATTTCATTGCATTTTAGTTTGGAAGGTAAGCTAATAAGTAAATAGTTTTCTTGGTTCTTTATGTGAATCAAATCCATTAGCGTGTCACGAAATCTACTTTTAGATAATATACTCGTTGGAAATCAATACTTTGTACAAAAAATTCATATATACTATCAAAAATCGCAACAAATCAAGATAGGTAAGTGTAGAAGAAAGTATTTCATAAAAACTCTTTTACATAACTAACTATGGAATATCATGAACATAAATAGTTTATAATAAATGTATGTTATCATAGTATTTTTTAACTAAACTATAAAATAACATTATTATATTATTATATATTCTTGATCAGGATCAACAGCCGAGTCGATTGAGCCATGTCCGTCTGTTTGAACGCATCGATCTCAGAAACCTTAAAAGCTAGAGACATCAAACTTGGTATGTAGGTTCCTGGATACCACACACAGATCAGGTTTGTTTTTATTTTTAGATCGAACCACTATATTATATAGCTGTCATAGGAACGATACATCGAAAATGAAGTTTTAGTATGGAAAATTTTTGTGTTTGTTGAGATATCAGAACATACATCCTGACCAAATTTGGTTAAAATCGGTTAACTATATCATATAGCTGCCTTAGAAACGATACATTAAAAACAAAGTTTTAGTATCAAAAAGTTTTTTGTTTGTTGATATATTAGAACCAAACTAATAGAATATGCACCTGGGCTGGTACTATACATCCTAACCAAATTTGGTTTAAATCGGTTAACTATATCACATAGCTGCCATAGGAACGATACATCGAAAATGAAGTTTTAGTATGAAAAAGTTTTTTGTTTTTTGAGATATCCTAACCAAATTGATAGAATATGCATTAATGTTGGTTTTGTACATTCTGACCAGATTTGGTTCAAATCGGCTTCATATATCATATAGCTGCCATAGGAACAATTGGTCAAAAATAAACTTTTATTGAAGAATACCTGGGCTCAGGGTATCCTACTGTCGAGCGTGCTCGAGTGTAATCGCCCACTTGTTTTTTTTATTAATTTATATTTTTATTTAAAATTTTTATGTTAAACTCAATTTTGTTTGTCACAAAATTGGATATCAGAAATTTTGGGGCTAGAAATTGCTTTCGTCACTAGACTTATACCTCGTCTAGAGGTTTTTTGTGGGATTATACCAGGGGTGCTCAAAGCTGCCTTATGGATGTGCCCCCAATACAAATAAAATAAATCGCACGCACACCTGGAACTTAAATTTTTTTTGTTTTAATGTGTACACTGGAACATGTTTCCTTAAGAAAAAAAGATTAAATTACAAATGAAAAAATGAGAATAGAATAGATGATTCACAACAAAATACAGTTTTGCGTTTTCAGTGTATACGAAACAATAAGGCAACAACAAATTACATTTGGATAAGCGACGAGTCACTCAAGCAACAACAAAGTCTATGAAATTGTTGCTGCTGAGCTCGGCGACATGTCAAAAAATGAAAAGAAAGAGAAATTGTTTTTGTTTTAAAATGATCGAAAAGGACGGAAAACGAAAAGTCAAAAATTGTTTGTGTAATTTGTCAATATGCACTAGGAGCCTACTAATGTGTAAGCTCACACACTTCCATATGATATGTGCACAACAAAAACAAATATGCGTCGTGTGTATAGGCACTGAGCACCCCTGGATTATACTATTTTGCAAGTAAAATTTTTCATTTTTATTTGTCAATTTGTGTTTTCCCGCTATTTTTTAAAATTCTCGAAGTCAAAATCAAATCAGTGTGCAAAAAGAGTCTTTCCTGAAACTGACTCAGATTTGATTAAATTGCTATAAAAAATAATTCGCGGGCCATCGAGAACTTTTTCACAAGGATGTATTGCTATAAGAATGTCACACGTATAAAGTTGCTTGTTTACTCATATTCTTGCTTGTCAATTAATTCAATTAAAAAAATATTTTGTAGATGCGCTTTTTATGCGTCCAAATGCAGTAATTTTTAACAATTTTTGAAAAACCTACTTTGATTAATTATGTTTTTTGGACTGAAACTTTAAAGTGCGTTTAAAAAAAATCCGCGGATGAGCGGGTAGAAATAATTGCATGAAACTTGGTGATATATCGCGGACCATCGAGGAATTTATTTTTCGCGAATATGGGCATAATTACACTAGGCAACAAAATCGCACTTTTTGCGAGTTACAGAAAAATTTTTGGATAGATTTGGGGCCAAACGAGAAAAATTTTTTTTTTATGGTGAGATTTTTTTTAGATTTTAAAATTTGGTTTTTTTATATTTTTAGAGGTGCGCAATTTGAATTAGTGAAAAGATATAAAATTTATTTATAATGTATGAATATTATATTATATAAAGTTAGATTTAAAAGAGTTGAAGAGATATAATTTTTGATTAAGAAATATGAGGTTGTTTAAAATGAGGAAATGAAACAATTTTTAATTTTATTTAATATTGTAGGTTGTTTAGCGTTGTAAGAAGATAATGGGAGAGGCGATAGATATTATGTTGATGAGGATGTTTTGTGACTTTTTGACTTGTTGTGGTGGGATGACTTTAGACGATCGTTTTGGCATTATATGATATAGTGGTCCGATTTGACAACTTTGGTCACAATGGTAAAAATAACAAATTCAAATTTGTGAGTTTGGTTGGGATATTCAAAAACACAAAAAATTTTCATACTAAAGGTCATGCCGCACCACAACAATGTCAAAAAGTCGACAAAAACATGCCCGAATCAACATATATCATATCGCCGTCTCACATAGATTTTATGATCATATTTAAACAACGCGTTATTACAACAGCTACGCAAATAAAATAGTTAATAAAATGTAAAAAATTGTTTCGAATTTTCCTCGAATTTTTAGTGAAAAAAGCTAAGAAAAAAGCCAAGAAAAATCATCATTTTCTTATTCAAAAATTGATATCTCTTAAACTGCTGGTTTAAATCTAAGACTGTGTATAAATAAATATAGATATATTCATTAGCATTTAGATAAAGTAAAGTTTTGATAAATCGGTTTTGGCATTCACGAGTAATGATGACAAATGTGGGCGCACTCTGAAAAAAGGAATAAAAAAGCCGGACTTTTAAAAAATTCTAAAAAAATCTCACCATAAAAAAAAAAATGTTTTTCGTCGGTTTTGGAAATTATAAAAAGTGGTTTTGGTTCTTGTAACTTTTGGGCTGTTGCCTAGTGTTATTTGCTTAGTGATATAGAGCAGGTCGTGCAGCGTATTGACTTTAGCCTGCGATTCTTAAAGTTTGAGCTGAACACATTGTTGAGACATCCCGACTCATCCACGGCTTCAATAAGTTTTACTTTGGTTTCGGATGCAGAACTTATTCGCATAAATAAACATGTGCAATTGCAATTAGTTTTCTTCATTTTGTGGAACTTGTTTATTCAACGTGAGTTTGCTCAATGTCCAATTGTGATCGATTGGGAAGTTTTGCGAAGTCTCTGTCTAAGGGACTAGTAGTGTTCACAATGAAGGGTCAAATTTTGCTTCTCTCAACAGTGTGACGCACTATTTTGTGACGCCAATGTGAACACTTTGACAGATATCGCAAAGCATCGCAAAACTTCAAAATTATAATATAACCCTGCAAAAAAATGCTCAATCACTTGCTAACCCCACTCAACAAATAACCCATAGAGAACTAATTTCATACAACGAAAGTGTTCTCACAAAACGCCACGCACTGAGTCCACGAGTATTGACTTTGCTATCTTGATAGTTTTTTGGTCTAGATTACTCACCTGAAACTTTCAGCCGGCAGAGATTTCTGGCTTAATTTGATCTGGTCTATATTTGTCAAATTCTTCTTGATCTCCTTACTCTACTCGATACGAGCCCTTAAAATGAAAACGAAATCTGCCTCAGAGTAGTTTCGTAAAAACCTTTATTATTTTATATTTTGTCTGGTCAAATCTAAATTTGTTTTGAGTAATAGGATGGATACAATCGAGGATATTAACATGTAGGTACCTTTTATTTTAATTTTTACTCCAAGGCTTGCACTTAGAAGTGGTAATTAATTTTCTTAAAATTGGTTTCTGTCTCTGTAGAAAGCAACTGTTAAAATTGATGCACAATAGTATAGCACAATAATAAGTGATATGATAGTCAGAAAAACATCGATAAGAAATATAGAACGACATTTGAATATAAACAACCCTATTTCGGTTGTATATTCAATTGAACGAATTGAGTTGCTAAACCTTCTATGTCAACCTGGACACCAACATTGCATCATATGGCTTGACTGCCGCCGTGGCTCCCTCCAGAGGCACCTCCTCTGGCATCTGGCCTGGAATGGCAACCAATTTGAAGTGCTGCAACAAGGTTGTGGTAAACATGAATAAATTCTGACGTCCCAGCAAATCGCCCATGCACCGATGTCGTCCAAAACCAAAAGGATTGAAAGCTTCTGGCAATTTAATTTGTCCATCGATTAGATAGCGGGTCGGATCAAATGTTTCCGGTTCCGGGAAGTTCACGGGATTAATCAGCATGCCTCGGAAGCAGGCAATCACCATGGTATCCTTGGGAATCTCATAGCCAGACAAGCGAGTATCGCACACGGCACGATGTGGAATTCCAAAGGTGTGCAACATGAACATACGCACCGCCTCCATTGTGATTGCCTCACAATACGGCAGCTTGGCACGATCCGACCACTGGGGTATGCGTTCCAAGCCCACCACCTCCTTAATCTCAGCATAGGCACGCTCCTGGATCTCTGGCTGTCGCACCAAGTGCATGAAACAGAAGCCCAGACTTTTATTGGTCGTTTCAGAGCCGGCAAGAAACATGTCCAGGCATATGGCCAGCAGACTCTCATCGCTAAACATGGCACTATCGCTGATCTCCTGGGCCCTCAAATAGCTATCCATCAGATCACGGGGCTCATCATAATTTCGATACGTACTTCGATGCAGTTCAATTTCCTTGCCCATAAAAGCGTAGAGTGCACGATGGCTATCCACGAATCCATTATAGCCGGAGTAGTCGGGTGCAATGAAGCGTAACAGAGGAAAGTGACTGAAAAGTGCACCTACCATGTCGATATTCTTAAAAAGCTCGAAGAACGTCTCTAGTAGCTCGGTTATCTCTGGTGATCCCGGCTCATAGCGTTGTCCACTTAACATGCACCACAGTGTGTTCAACACATAAACGCTGGTCAGATCATGCATCTCAATCCTTGTCTGCTTGCCACCAGCTGCGGTTACCCGTGTCCTCAGATCTTGCAACAGGCAACTTGCTTCATTATGCACAATATCCATCATGCCGCTGCGGGCGAATCCAAAATTCTTTAGATGTCGCAAAATAAAACGACGCTGCTCCACCCACATATCCCCATCGGTGAGGAGCACGCCCAGACGAGAGTTGAAGGTGCGAAGACGGTAAAAGATGCCATCGGGACGACCGTCAATATCCTCATTCGTCATCATCTCACTAATGGCCTCGTTGGTATACGCTATCACAACCTTATCCTTGCCAATCTTTAACCCAAAAAAGCCATAGGAGTTCATATAACGCCTAGAGAGCTCATCAATCACCTTGCAGAACATTCCCAGGCGCATGCGCAACTGCGAAATCTGCAGAGCGCTGCCAACAATCGGATACCAGCGTGGACCTAGTGAAAAATAGAAATCAGAATTGGGAATAAAATATAAAGTTAACAAATAAGCATCTTCAATATATTCTGCTATTTCTAAACTTTTTTCCATTAAACTAATTAAGACCGCTTTAAAAATGGTTGAAATAGTATGAAAATAAGGTATTGTGCAGAAAATGTACCAATTTGTAAGTAGGCTATGAAGGTGGGAGACTTCTGTTGGAAGACATTGTTGTATCGGCTGCATACAGCTTGACAAATAATAATTAAAGGAAATGCCTGTTGTTAATGGACTACTTCAATCCATTGAAAGTGTGTTCAACAATACACAACAAGAACAAATTGGAGACCCTTTGCAAACTGGTTTAATTCCAGTCTAAAACAGGTTGCTATCCCTAAAGGGCATATCGTTTTTTTATCTTAAAATTTTGATGAACTGTCAAGTCTAGTCCAGTCAAGCTTTCCTGTTCTTCGTTTTCTCTTTAACGTTGACTTTGTAAACGATAAAAAAAACTTTTTCAGATGCTTCAATGTTATTCATGTATTCTGTCCTATGGTAAGCACAAAATCTGTTGCAGCTTGTGGACTTTTCAAAATTTATATTTTGCTTTGCTGTTTTGCCGAAACTTTTAATTGGAGAAAAGTGAGCTCCTTGTATTCCAATAACTATAAAATAATTTACGAAAATTTGAGTTGCACCTGGATTGGTGAATACACTTACTATACTACCATAGTTTTTCAGAGCAAATGCTGAAAGGAAATAATTGTTTCTCTATAACTACATACATATAAGAACTTTTATTAACAGTAAGTCAAGAACATTTTTTTTTTTTTCAAAATAAAAATATACATTTTTGTATTTAAATGTATTAAAAAAAATTGCACACTTTATGCACTTCCAAACTTAAAATTTCTTGCCTTCATTTTGTGGAAAGCTCTTTAAGGGCTTTTTTATCTATATCTTTAGAATGTTTACCTATAGTTCTGTCTCTCACTTTATCTTTATCCTTCCGAAAACTTTTAATCTATTACTTCACTTACCTGGCGGAAACTTTTCCGGCTTTCGAACTCCACTTAATAGAAAGATCAGCACTATTGCGGCAAAGAAGATCACGGCGTAATACATATTGTGTTGTCGACGTTGTTAGTTTTGTGGGTGCTACACCAAGTGGCAAGGTGTGATGCAACTTCCGTTGCCACCACTTCAATTGGCTTTCACTTTGCTTTGGCCTGTTGCGTAATCCACAATGCAAACACTACTCTTGTTTTCTTTTGCAATTTTCCTCTCGAAAAAGATCTTCCGACGTCGTGACGCGTCGTTGAAGTTCCTGACGACAACTAAAGTCGCTGCCTTGGCCACAGCTTCATTTTATACGTGCTTGGAAAAGCTTTACTCCCAACTGGATTTTATTTGTTTAAAGTTATCAAGTTTTTCATTTCATTTACTGGACACAGCTTAAAGCTAAACGTGCAATCATTTCCACAGTTTCAATAAAGTGGATCTAGAAGCTAAGTTTTTTCAATAACTTTTTGTAGCTGCCTAGTTTTGTAGTTTCCTCGTATTTGTTATATCTTCCAAGTCAGATTTTATGGGTCATCAATTTATAAATTTTCTATTTAAGGAGAACTGATTTTTGATGAAAATATTTTTTAATTTGTTTATCATTTTGTATTTTAGTTTACTTGCACTACAAGGTTGAGCTGAAGGTCAGACCGGTATACATAATAACTAAACTAAAGAGGCAAATTAACAAAAAACCATTTAATAATAGAGTTTATCTGTGGGGTGTATGAACCGCGATTAAAGCGAGACGGGGTTGGAGAATAAAGCAAGCATGTGGCGGAGCCACCAAGTTTTATTTTATTTACTCATTAATCAAATTTGTAATATCCCCCGCAGGTGATTTAAAATAATGTCACAGCTCAACCAAGGGACAAATTAATATTTTGAATTGAGTTAGACAAAATAAAATTCAAGCATTTATATTTTCTTTCATTTTTGTAATTTTTTAAATCTAAAGATTTATTTTGGGTTTAATACTCAAAAAAAATTTTATATTTTTTTTTTTTTTATTTTCACTGAATTAAGATCGTTTTTAAAGTATATAATAATAATAAAAAAAAAACTCTTACGGAGTATTTTCCATTCGAGTATTATCGTTTAGTCATTTCATTTTTGCATCAGTTTCAATTTCCTTATTTTTGCATTATTTGCCTTGAAGTTATCACATCTTGTAAAAATCCAATATGTAACAGTAAAATAATCACCAAAAAGGCTATGAAAATACTTGAAAATACTTGATTTCCAACTGGTGTGAAAGAGTTTTCTGAATTTTTCTGTGTCGGAAAAGCTATAAAAAGCGATTTAACCCACTGGCATGGTCATTGCCGTGTCTAAAGTTCAATTTATTTGACCGCAACATTGAAACTGGCGCAAACAAAACCCCAAAACAGTACAAAAAACATAGAGAGAAAAAAAACAGAAAACTTGGCCAGAAACAATAACAATCCAATAACAATTGGTAATCAAGTGGTTGGAGTTAGGAAAACTTGTTGCATGCATGATGAAGAAAATGGCAAAGAAAAACTAAACGAACCCGTTTGGCGGCCAAAACAAATTTGAAGCCTGGATGTGGATGTTGTCTATTATGTCATGCGTTGGACGCCTGGTTTTAACCATGACCAAAACAATTGAGGCTGGTTAGCTTTTCCAAACTGGGGCCAGCCACAAATTCAACGTCTTTAAGTGCCAAACTGAGCCAAAATCTCCTGCATTGAAGTGCTGGCAACCGAGCTGATCGGACGTGTTTTGAAACTATCATTTGCAATGGGATTTCGGTGAGTTTCAGCTTTTTGAGTCCTCTCAAGCAACTGGTCATTAAAGTTGTACAGTCTCGTTGTTATGGCTGTCATGGGTCTGGGTGCCATGTATATGATGCATCTGTTGGCGCAGGATTGGACTCGCATACGGCCCATACAAGGGATTACCAATCTGGCTGGCCAGGCCAGCTCTGCTTTGAATCTTCAGAGGATTCCCAGCCTAGCTGGACAGGCGAGTGCTGCTTTCGGCTTGCAACGTGGCAAACGTGAGACGTTGAGACGGCAACTGGGCTGGGTGCAGGGCAAAAAGAATGTGGATGCACCGCATCCTTCATCAGACATTGACTGGAAACGCATCCTGGCCCGCGATCCCTTCGAGTGCCTGCAGTCGCTCATCTGCCAGCTGATGTCTGGCGCGGAAGCAAATTCCAACGAAGCCGAGCTGCTGATGAATTTTCTGGAATCCTCATTAGAAATGGCCCCTGTAAAAATTGGACGTGCCTTCAGTCGTGGCTTGGCATTGCGTGGCAGCACCGAAAGATGCTACGATGAGTATCCATTCTGTTTATACTCTGCCAAGACGATGTTGCGCATCCTGCGCTGGTTCAGCGAGACAAACGCTTTGCCAGAGGATGATTAACTTTCGTATATCCATCTCTTTATCAGCAACAACAGAGGTTATTAGTCTTATAATAATAATAATCAGGGATCGTAAATAAGAGTTAGGAGTTAAAAAATTTTAGACGAAAAAATTAAATCTGAACGAATTGGAAAATTCCAGATATACTGTTATTTGCAATGGGTATCCTAGTAAGGATTAATTTGTGTTTTCAATAACTTCTTAACACAATTATTTAAGCTCCTATTTTTGATCGTAATAAAAATGTATTAAATTATAATTAAATTTAAATATTTTTTAGAAATCATTTTATCATACAATATAATTGCAAACTAAACTTTTATGGGTTATTGAAATTATCGCTTCAAATTAATTTATTTCATATCAAAGTTAATCCTTATGCTAATTTACGCGGAGTTGTTCTATAACAACGACAATTACAACGAATGTAAAGCATAAATTGAATGCAAATCTTATTAGATAAAGAATCTTCCGGCTCAAAGACATTTTCGTTTAATTATGATAAGAAATTATTTATTATCGGAAATCTAGATATACTTTTTGAAAAACCGCTAGTTTAATCCAAAATCGCTAAAAACCTTCTAAAACTGAGCCCCTCTTCAGTTTCTACAGAAGGTACAAATATCCTAAGCTAAATGTTGTAAGGTATTTTTGAAGACTTTTAAGGATTCATTTTAATTAATTTTTGCAAAGTGCTCAGGTAAAAATACTACTAGTTAAAACGGTTTTTTTATCTTACATCACATGTGAGAGGAACGAAAAATAGAAAGTTTGGCCATCGACACTGCGCAAGAAACTGATTTTTGGGTATAAGGTTTCGGGGTCTTTCTGAGCAATGTGCCATATATATGGTTTACTAAATTGATATTGATCGTCACAAAATTGGATATAACAAAATTTTACCTTGTAAAGGTTTTGTTTAAAGGATTTTTCTACCACTGAATTGTATGATTTCTAAATAAAAATGGAATTATTTAATTTTTTTTCTTCCTGTTCTATTCAATAATTATTTAGTGAAAAAAAATCAACTAATAATATTTACTTTAATAATTAGAATCATTACGGTCCCCTTTTTTAATTGTCAGATATTTTCCTGTTTATTTCAGGAAAACAATCAATCGAGAATAAAAATGACATTATTATTTTAGAAAATTGTTTATTGTTTTGTAACAATTTAATTTGTTATGCAAAAATATTTGTGTTATTCTATATTAAATAAAATGCGGAATGAAAGTACAAATTCGTTTAATATGTGAAACATAATATGAGATACACATATGCGTATATTTAGGTACCAAATCAAGGAAACTTGTAAGTATATATTTTATGTGCTTTGCATAACGAATGAGCGAGCATTAAAGAGAAAGCAGTTTGATATGCTTTCCATATAAAGTTCATGGTCAAATGAATTAATTCTTTTCATAATTAAACATCTTCGGTTAGTTGAAAAATTACAAACTAAAAGCGGGCTTTGTTCAGAAGTTTTGTACAATCGAGTAATTTGTGGAAAAAAGAGAGCATTTGTTGCATTTAAGAGAGACTTTGTGCACTCGAAGAGATTCATCAATTATTTGAGCGCTACAACATTAATTATACATAATAATAAAAACAGTATATAATTAAATAAATATTGCAATATGCTTGTGTGGTATTCGATTCAATTTTTACGCTGCAAAGTGATACTCGTCACATCCTTGACAATCATCTCGGCCACTTGCCAAGCGATCTCTTCCTGTACATTATCCTCCGGCCGATTGACAAGTTTACGCATTACATTCTTAACGCTTCGCGACCAAGCCGGCGTCTTGGATGCAGACACAGCATCCACGGCTTCGAAATCCCGCTCATATCTGCCTAGAGAGTTGACGTGTCCGAATTTGAGTGCGCTTACTGGACGTTGCCAAAGCAACTGTGGATTTGTCAGTTGTCTGGCATCGATGTTCATGTTTGCTGTCGTTGTAGTTTGCTGTGGCTTGATCGATTTGTGGCCTGTGTCCAGTCCAGCGAGTAGTGTATTGTGCTGCGATATGTGTGTGCAGTCTGACATGGACATGGTTTTGCGATGACGCTGTTGTGTGCCTATTTTGGGTGCACGTCGCAGGCTAAGTTTGTGCTGCAAGCTGGAGCTATCCGGAATATCCACTGGCAGTTGAGGACACATCTTAACTTTCAGCTCTGTCACATAGTTGTCGAAAATGTTTGATTTGAGAAAGTTGGCAAAATGCTTTTGCTCCAAATACTTGGCGGTGACCCGTAGCGCCAGATCAAATGCCTGTGCCAGCTGACCGGGAGCACAGATTGCCTGCTCGACGCGCATCCGGAGCTTTTGGGACATCCAAAGTCGGCACTCGGCCTGCAGTGAAAAGTAGCGTTCGTAAATGATCATCGCATCTGACTGTGCGGCACGTTGATCATTGTAGCTCTTACGAAAGTTAATGGCTGTTATCCAAAACTCAAGGCATTCGCGCTCCTGCTGTTGCTCCAGGTACTCGGTCAAGTAGAAAAGTGCCAGCTCATCGTACAGCACATCGTAGATGTTAAGAGTCGTCACATTGCCTTCGATTAACTCCACGCAGTACTTGCAGTAATAGCTGCTCTGCAGAAAGTCCTGCAAGTGATCTTGCTCCAGCTGTTGCAGCACATATTCGCGTGCCTCATCAAAACAGCTGGCGGGTATTGCCTGGTGCGGTGACTTGCTGCTGTCCTTGCCGCACAAAAGCAGCGATATGTGTGCCAGTATGACAATGGGCAGATCAACCATATGTGGCGCATTAACAATCAAATACTTTTGATAAATGGCGATAGCATCATTAATGCTCGCTGCACTTATCGCTCCCTGGTCTAAGTTGGCCTTGAGGCGACACGTCATTCCGGTTGCTGGTTTATTGTGAATCTGTTTATTTGTCTCCGCATAGATGCGACTCTTCTCATCATCGGTTAGCGGTTTGCGCATAGACAAGTCGCACAGTGTTTTAAGTTCAGGTACATCGTTCTCCTCTTCCCCAGCAACGGACGGGGTAACAACTACTTCCTCAGTTTGTTCTTCATCAACTGCAGCTATATTACTTAGTATATCTGTTGCCCGCTCGTTTTGTAATTGAGTTAATGCCGCCCGCTTGAAGTTCTCTATGCTCAAATAGAATTTGATTAGCGACAGCGCATTCTGTGTCTCCAAATATTGTACAAAGTAGCTCAGGCAATCGGGTTCGCTCACAATTGCCGCCAACGTCATGGACAGACGGGAACTGTATTTGAATATATCTGTAAAGAAAAGCGTTAAAACGTGATAAGCCATTTGAATGCGCAATTTTTTAATTATAATTGTAGAGTGCCGGAAATGACCACAGCAAAGTAACAGTCACACGCCGCATACATACATACAGTGTATGCAAATATGCATATATCCACATTTCTATGCCCTTCTTGAGGCTATTGAAATTTAACATGTATGCTTGTCTGTCATTATCAATGTTCAATTAATTATGAAAAAGTTGCTGGTGTTTTTTGAGATATCTTAACTAAACTCACAAATTGTTTACATGTTATCCTTTTTGACCAAATTTGGTTATTATCAAGCTACTATATACAGAAGCCCTCAAATTTTTAACTCTTTTCTCTATTCATTGCTTAATTCAGATATAAAATATATACTATAAAATAAATTAAATTATTTTTTTTTAAGTTTGAACATTAATTAAACAATTTGTGTTTTAATTTGATTTATATCTCCTATTCTTTAAAAAATTATTTTAAAATGCCGGAAGTCACTGTATATGTCACATAAAAGCTATCAGTGAATATAGTTGAATACTGAACTCTGTAAGGGTATCAAATTTTTGGCGTACAAATGATAACCTTTCTTGCTTGTTTTGCAAATACCATCATCAGCGGCTGCGCCCACGAAATTAAGCAAACTGCTATTGCCCAAGCTGACTGCATCGGACGTTGCGACTGCGACCGCCTCCGCCTCTTCCTCCATGAAGACCTCATCACAGAAACTTGTTGTCGAGCGTAGCGAATGACGCTTTTGCGCCGCAGCCGAACCATCAACCACATCATCATCATTGGCATCCGTGTCGTGAGAGCTGCGTCGGCGGCCTGTTTTTATGCACGAAGAAAAAAGAATTAACACCAGTAAAAACGTAAACACAAACACGGCTGATTTCTTTTCCAGTTTCGACAGTGTGGTACTTCTAACTTACTTGTCTGCCTTTTGATATACTTTAACATTTTCACATTCTACTTCTTTACTTTGTAATAAATATTACTTATAATTGAATTAATAACATCGATTATGCGTAAATAAATAATTTGATTAACTCCGCAGTCGTAAATTATATTTATGATGAGTTGTGCGACAACTCTCAATGAAAAGCAGGGTTGTTATTCAGGGCTGTAATATATCGATAGAAAATCGTTTACATGCATCGGCGATATCTTATCGGCACTGACAGTGTGTACAAACAGTTGAACTTTCTCTCAATTGCACACACTGCGACACAAGCAGCTGTGCGACAACGTTGCGTTTTTCCCCAAATTCTGACGAGCTTTGAGTTGTTGCAAATTACAATAAAGTTGTAACTAAAAACCCGAAACGCACACGCAGCAGTCACACGAGGGCTAGAAGAAAGGCGTGTCTGCTAAAAAAAAAGCGGCACCGATGAGCGTGGCAGCTGCAACGGGCGGCGCTGCCGGCGACAACAACAACAAAAACAATAAAAGGAACTCGAAATTGAAATCAAGCGCTCTGGACGATCTTGTGCAATATGTGACATTACACGTGCGCAAACCAACGCCACTGAGCGGTGTGATATTGCCCTTTGTCCCGCTGTATTTGACTGCATTTTATCTATGGATTTACGTGTACAAAAGCCACGACAGTGAATCGCTCAATGGTGACGTTGATCTGAGGGGGGCTGAAACAACGGAGGCGGCTGTGCTAACGGTTAATTCTGAGGGTACTACCTGGAATGATATTGGATTTATAGCTGTGGTGGCCATAGCGTTTCTACATGTGCTCACACTTCTCTTCTGTTATTGGAGTGTGCATGTTCTGGCCTTTCTCACTTGTCGACGTGTTAAGAAGCCGGCGCCCGGCGTCTTGGCCAAAGTTGTGCCCACGGAGAACAATGGCAACTCAAAGATCGTACCCATACGCAGTTTGAAGCTAGAGGATGGCACACAGCAGTATTATTTGGTATTTCAGAAGACCAAATACGTTTGGGATGAGGACAAGGCGACATTCCGTGCTGTCGAGTTTCCAGTCAATAAATTGCTAAGCTTTTATGCTAACTCATATGGCCTGGAGACGGAGCAGACAATTAAGACGGCAACTCAGACATATGGCAATAATGAAATGGACATGGTTGTACCCGAATTTCATGAGCTATTCATAGAGCGAGCCACCGCGCCATTCTTTGTGTTCCAAGTATTCTCAGTTGGCCTGTGGTGCATGGATGACTTCTGGTATTATTCCCTCTTCACGCTCTTCATGCTGATTGCCTTCGAGTGCACGATTGTCAAGCAGCAGCTGCGCAACATGTCCGAAATACGAAAAATGGGCAATAAACCATATTTGATATACGCTCTACGCCAGAAGAAATGGCGTCATATTGGAAGCGATGAGCTGTTGCCTGGCGATCTGGTGTCTATAACGCGCTCCCAAAATGATAACATTGTGCCCTGCGATGTGGTAATACTGCGTGGCAGCTGCATTGTGGATGAGAGCATGCTCACTGGCGAATCAGTGCCACAAATGAAAGAATCCCTAGAATCATTGCAACAGCTCAACACTGAATTGGATGTCGAAGGCGATGGCAAACTGATGGTTCTCTATGGCGGTACCAAGGTGGTACAACACACAGCACCTAGCAAGGAATCGATGCGGGCTCCCGACGGTGGCTGCATTGGCTACGTCATTCGCACTGGCTTTAACACCTCTCAGGGCAAACTGCTGCGCACCATTCTCTTTGGCGCAAATCGGGCCACGGAGAACAATGCCGAGACGTTTGCGTTTATTGCCTTTCTCATGGTATTTGCCGTTGCAGCCGCATCCTATGTGTGGGTCAAGGGCAGCGAGGATCCCGAACGCAGTCGCTACAAACTCTTTCTGGAGTGTGCATTAATCTTGACCTCAATTATACCGCCTGATCTACCCATTGAACTCACACTAGCCGTTAATACGTCCCTCATTCAATTAACTAAGTTATTCGTGTTTTGTACGGAACCTTTTCGCATTCCATTCGCCGGCAAAGTGCAAATCTGTTGCTTTGATAAAACTGGCACACTTACGACGGATAATCTGATGGTGGAGGGTATTGCGGGTCTCACGCCGAATGGTAAATGTGTGCCCATTGATGAGGCACAGGACAGCACTGTTCAAGTGCTTGCTTGCTGTCATTCGTTGGCCCTGCTCGATGATGGCCTCGTGGGTGATCCTCTGGAGAAGGCCGCTCTGGCTGCTGTTGATTGGAATCTCACCAAATCGGACAGTGTAATTCCCAAGCGCGGCAAACTCAAGCCTCTGCGTATTGTGCAACGTTATTATTTCTCTTCGGCCCTTAAGCGCATGTCTGTCCTGGCTGGTTACTTAGTGCCGTTCTCTAATGACATCAACTATATTGGTGCAGTTAAGGGTGCTCCGGAGGTCATCATGGGCATGTTGAAGACTGTGCCCAGCGATTATGAAAAGGTGAGTCAACTCTTTTAACATTGCTTGAAATTTTTAATTCAATTAATTAATTTAAAATTTAATTTAATTTAAATTCGTTAAAAAATTTAAAAAAAAATCAACATTGAATTTCTATATTTTTTTAAAAGACAAGTTTAACTTTTAGTTTTAGTTTTAACTAACAAATGTTGTTAATACATAAAATTAAATTAAAAAATTTGAAAATAATATATTGTATAAATTATATAAATAACTCGAGTAACAGATTTTGATAATTACTACTCAAATCTAAGATTTGGTGTAATCTACATTCTTTCATAATTGCTTATCTAAAAATTGGAGAATGATAATTAAATTAAATATTTTAATTAAATTTGTCTTATAAAGTTTTTTTTGTAGCTTTTCGAAGCTTTATTTAATTCACTATTTTTTGAATTCATAGATTTATTTGGAATACGCTCGCCGTGGTGCCCGTGTCATGGCTCTTGGTATTAAGGAGTTTGGCACGCTTGGAGGTCAACGAATACGTGAACTGAAACGGGAGGAAGTTGAATGTGATTTGACATTTGCTGGATTTGTCATCATTTCGTGTCCCATGAAACCAGACTCCAAGTCGGTTATTAAGGAGCTCGTTCAGTCCTCGCACAAGGTGCTCATGATAACGGGTGACAGTCCGTTGACCGCTTGTCATGTAGCAAGGGAGCTACGATTTACGAATAAGAAATTGGTGATTCTAACACCGCCACAAGAGGGACGTACGGATGAATGGAGCTGGATAACTGTGGATGGTGATCGCAGTTATCCACTGGACGATACCAAGAGTAGCAAAAACATTGCTATGCTGCTCTCTACACACGATTTGTGCATCACTGGCGAGGGATTGCATTACTT
The DNA here is from genome assembly GCA_035045575.1 of Drosophila falleni. Lineage (NCBI taxonomy): Eukaryota > Metazoa > Arthropoda > Insecta > Diptera > Drosophilidae > Drosophila > Drosophila falleni. Next base: position 30,572 of record JAWNOV010000119.1, read on the forward strand.
GAAGCATTCACACTACCAATACATGCTACAGGTGCTGCCCCAGGTTACGGTCTGTGCTCGCTTTGCGCCCAAGCAGAAGGAATACATCATAACGACACTGAAACAACTAGGTTATTATACGTTAATGTGCGGCGACGGCACCAACGATGTGGGTGCCTTGAAGCATGCTCATGTTGGAGTTTCCCTGTTGACCAGCGCACCTGTAAAGCGTAAGCGCACCGAGGAGGAGTTACAGCAAATTAATGCAGCTGCCACTGCTGCCGCAGCAGCTGCAACGGCGGCTAATCAACAACTTTCGCCACGGGAGCGTGCTTTGCGTCGACGCCAGGAGCATATTAATCAAACGCAGGCGCGTCTTCAAAACGCCATACGTGACATGGAGGAACAGACAATGGTGAAGCTGGGAGATGCATCTATTGCGGCGCCATTCACAAGCAAATTATCATCAATCATGTGCGGTGTGTAAAACATTTTATTTATATTGTACACAAAATGTGTACCGCTTTAATGGGACAGACTCCATAAATTACCTACATCCTTGATAGGAACTACGAGCTGGAGCAATATAGCCATGTCCATCAGTCTGTTTCTGTAAAAACTTGACTTACAGAGACTCACAGATTGTGAACTTAATCAGATCCTTATCCAATTTTTGCAGATCCTAATCCAATTTTTGTTGAAATCGAAAATCTTTATCATAAAAACAATTTGGCAAAAACTCAAACTTTTTATTCATATCTTAAAATAAACTTAAATATTAATTAAATTATCGTCTACAGTGAACCACATCATCAAGCAGGGTCGCTGCACTCTAGTGACCACACTCCAGATGTTCAAAATCTTGGCTTTAAATGCGCTCATTCAGGCTTATTGCCAGTCCGTTCTCTATATTGATGGTGTTAAATTCAGTGACACCCAGGCCACCATGCAGGGTATCTTTGTTGCCGCCTGTTTTCTGTTCATCACGCGCTCTAAGGTAAGTTTGGAACTGTCATATTTGTTCAGAAATAAATTTAAAATAATAATAACATTAAATAATTTATTATAGCCACTGAAAACGCTTTCGAAGGTGGCACCACTGCCAAACATATTCAATTTATACACTATTTCCACAATTCTCACACAATTCGCAGTGCATTTTGGCGCACTGTATTATTTGACCAGTGAAGCATCAGCACTGGCGCCGCCCAGGTAAAAACTTATATTCATAACTTTCAAAATGTGATAAAAAATAAATAAAATTATAGGACTTGTTTTTGTTATAAGTAGAACAATTATGAAAAAACAATTAAATTTATTTTAAGAAATTTGCACAAAATTTTTACCTGCGATATTTTTGATTATACCAAATAATAATATAACTTTTAGGTTCCGTTCTTATACTTAAAACTAAATTAGTAATTATATCCGTGAGTTCAAAAGAATCATTTAAATGAAATTAGTATTTCATAACTTTTTTTTATTAATTTATTTAAAATAAAAATTAATGTTGTTCAAGTATAACCCGTTATTAAAAAGGTTATCTGCAATTTTCTTATCGATCTTCTTATTTTTTTTTCTATAGGAATTTTTTCAATTCATATTTGCCATTTTGTATATAATATTAAAACTTTATGGAAAACAAATTGTGATATTATATTGAATTGTGATTTTATATTGTTATTGTTTTTCATATTTTTAGAGTGGGCAAGGTGAAACTGTATATTGATATGGATACTGAAGAGAAAACCAAATATGATCCGAATATTGTCAGCAGCACGGTTTATATAATTTGTATATCTCTGCAGGTAGCCACCATTGCAGTTAACTACAAGGTCAGTTTTAACTAGTTGATTAAAATAGTTTCTTTAATTTTTTTATTGAATTTTTTGTCTTTTAAAGGGGCATCCCTTTATGGAGAGCCTACACGCCAATCGTATGCTGATGTGCGCCATTGGCGCCTCGGCTGCTTTAGTGCTATTTCTGACCACAGGCGCTGTGCCCGGTTTGACGCAATTCTTTGAGATTGTCGATTTTCCACCTAATGTAAGTTAACTTTTTAATATTATATTAACCTATTATTAAAAAACCATTTTAATTTGCAGTTCCGCATGACATTGCTTACTGTGCTGATTGTAGATATCGTTGGCGCCTTTGCATTGGATCGCATTTGTTCATTCCTGTTTGGGGAAACGCGTCGCAAGTCCAAAGTCCTGAACTGTTAGAACTATAGAACTATCTTTAACTTCAATAACTTAAAACAACCACTCCACGACCTAGACAGCAGCAATCTTTTTTGAATATTTCCTAAATGTACGATTTTCATAAATTGATAAGTTTTCAAATTTTCTATTTACCTCTGCTGCAACTCGTATTAAAAATTTTGTGGTTTTCGGCGTCGGTTTCTTAAATGTTTAAATAATGAAATTAATTGAAAGTAATTAATGCAAGTAATGAATTTGTCTTGAGTTCATTTATGTATGTAATTGAAAGTTGGTGCGTCTTGATTTTTGACTTTGTGAGAACTATATAAATCAAAATATGCAATTAGTAAAATTGACTTAAGATTTGTAATGGTTATAAATATAGTTAATAAATTCAAACGATAAATACAATAGTTTAAGGTTCATTTTGTACTTGTTCCTCTAGTTTTGAATCCTCGAGTTGTTTAAACTGTATCAATATTACCAAATATGTGGTAACAGCCGAAAATATCTAAAAAATAAATATTAATTTAAATATAAACAAAGTTAGTATTTATTTAGATAAAAATAACTAACCTTGAATAGAGTAGAGTTGTCAATGGCAAAGAAGCCATAGGCTGTAAATTGTACCTCCTGTTTAATGCTTTTGGTTAAAAATTTGTCAATCTGTTGGTGAAGAATTAGAATAAAAGGAGGAGTTTTAAATGTACTCACCACTCTAGTTTCGAAATTTTATATCTTAGACTAAAATCTTGACAAATTTAAAGTATGTTTTTTTTACATCTGTATCAAATAAGGTAAGTTTGGTAAGAATTAAAATAACAATGCAATTGTGATAGAAAAACTTTTAAAATATAACAAGCTTTAATTATAACGTATTATTATTTTTATTATTCAAATACAATAAAAAAATATAATTTTTTTTAACTTGAAATATCAAGAGAACGAACAAAAAAATTGCAAAAAATATTTTTTTTTGGTAACATAAAAAAAAAATCGAATCAAAACCTTTAAAATGTCTCAACGAACGAAGCTTTTCTTAAACTTTGCAGCTTGCAGGCTTACTTAAATTGTTAACGATATTCAAGACTTACGATATTCTGAAACTCCTTGCTCTTGCCATAAACGCGTGCCAATATCTGAGATGTGGTATTAGCCTGGAAAAGAAAGAGGAACTCATTAAGAGGTTGACCTTTATTCAGCACAAAAAGTCACACCTCGTAGGTGGTGGCACCACAGCTACGCGACAAGAGGGCCAAGAGGGAGGTGTGTAAACAAAGCCAGGCGAGGCACCACTGCATTATGTGAGCCGAGATAATGCCCTTGTTATTGGTGATCTGGACAAACAGGTTATACCAATTGGTGGTCACAGTATAGAAGGAATATCCTAGAAAGCAGACGATAATCAGGCTGCAACATTCGTTGATGCTCTTGTAAATGCGCAATAGTTTGTTGTGGGTGCGATAAATAAAAAGCGAATCCTCTGGAAAATTCTCCATGGCCGAGACCAACTGGCGACGACTCTTTGCAACTTTCTCTTGCTGGACATACGTGAAGGCATTAAGCAGTTGATTGACGAACTGGAAACGGATGCAAACGATTCGAAGCAGTGCGGAGGCAAAGACAATGTATATGGCGGTCAGACCATTTTGTACGGCATAGAAGGCTATCAGGATGTAGGAGGTGGGTGTGATGACTCCCTTGACCGTGTAAATGCGGAGTATCATAATGTATGCCTGACAGCAGACAATGACCACCAGAAACTTGACCGAAAAGTTGCAATTGTTGCCAAGGACAACGCCAAACTGACGGAGCACTTCTTTGTCCAGCTTGAGGATCTCGTTCATGATCTCCAGCATGCTCTTCGTATTGCGGGCACATACAAAGACAGCTAGACGAAACGGGATACAGGATAAGTCAGCTCTTCGAAAGATCATCATAGGAACTCACTCAGGGTATAGGTGAAAATGCAGAGCAGAAGTTCAATCCATTGATTCACGTTGTCCGTCTCCCGCAAGGAGAAGAACAACTGGTCCGCATTGGGTGTAATCAGGCTATAGATGTTGAATATGGTCAATGCATGAACCACACCACGCACAAAGAACGAATAGAACTCGTTGGTCTTGGTGGGGGGACCCACCTCATAACTGGAGATTTGCTCGTAAAATGGCAACAAACCACAAGTCTTTAGCACAGTTAAAATGGTGGTGATGTCCTCGAAGACAGGACTTTCGGATGATGCTTCTCTGTGAGCAAACACATCATTCGAGAGTTGTCTAGGATGAGAGCGTGGATGCGGTTGTGGATGCAAACGCGACTTGTGCGAAGCCATTTCAATTATCAAAGTGTTGGGACTCATTGTCGACAGGACACTGTCACCAGGAGTTTACTAACTAGATGTGAAATTAATGTGAGTGTATTGGGAAACTATTCAAACGCACTCAATCTTATCTGATCCGAAAAACTAAGGGCCTCGGGGCATGATTATCGCATAGACGACAGGCGACAGGTTCCATTAAAATAATTAATTTAAATGTCGGCTTATTTTATCTGAAAATTTAGTAACTACAACAATAAATGCACTCATGTGAATGTTTGTGAATAAACGCGTGTAGTTCAAATTTTTGAATAATTACTCTGTATGTATGTTAGGCCCCAAAGTACATATATTTTGAAAACACCCATGAATTCTTGCATGAATACTCATGAATGCATTCATGAATACCCGCAGCAGTGGAATTGTTCAGCATTTTGCCATGATTATTTATTTCTTTCAATTAGGCCTGCTGGTATGTGATTATATAATGATTTTTACGATTTTATTCATTTATTGCTTTTGACCAAAAAATAAAACTAAAAAATTTTATTTTTTTTTGGTAAAAAAAAAAAAAAAACTAAAATATAATTATTATTTTGTAAAAAAAAAAAAAAAAAAAAAAATAATTAAAAATCTCTCTTTATTTATTTTATAATGACTTTTTCGCCGATATGATTACATATTCTTAATCTTTGATTTAATGGCTCACTACTGCATAGTAGGGTGGAGTGAATTTTGTTTTTTTTCTATTTTCGAAAACGCTGCATCATAAAGATCATTAAGAATATAAGCAATATCTTTAAAAAAAATCTATTTTTTTTGAAGGTTATCATGAGGTGATGCATCGACGATCCATTTTAGAAAATCAGTTAAAAACTCAAAAAATCCGACAAAGCTGTTATTTAATTCCAAAGGGTGGTTAATTAGGAAATAAAATGATTTTTCTTAGTTAACCATAACTGTTTTCTTTCCAAAACCATATCAACTGCTAAGGTCGGTAGAAAATATAGGACTTACAGTTTTTTAAGAATAACAATATTTAGTAAAAATCCGTTACATTTCGAGCGTTACATTACAAGCGGGCACGTTCTTTTGGAATGTGTGCAATGTATGAAGAAGGCATATTATTTTTGCCAAATGCTTAAATTAATATTTTAGGTTGAATAATTTAATAATATGGTTGTGATACGGTTGAGAAATGGCCGGACACTGTAGTAGGTGCAAGTACCGGCCATAAAATTGCGGAATACAAGTACATGTCAATAAATAATGGATCGCGAAGTTGAATTTTTTCATAAACTCATAAATACGCGAATGCACTTTCGAATACACCCACAAGTAGTACGCACGAAAAGTTTTAACAAGGTATATGTGCTTCTTTGTTAAAGTCCAGTAATTTTTATCGATCGGTTTAGTCCTAACTTATAAGATGGCATACTAATACTTTTTCTAACTCACCTGGGTCATGAGATAGGGGGGGTGTAAGTGGGATGCCCATTTTCCTTTTTTTTTTTTTTAATTTATATTTTTATACCCTGAGCCCATTGAAAATGGGCAAAAAAGGGTATAATGTGCTTGGCAGAATGTATGTAACAGGCAGAAGGGGGCGTGGTAGACCCCCAAAAGTATATATATTCTTGATCAGGATCAACAGCTGAGTCCATTGAGCCATGTCCGTCTGTCTGTCAGTATGTCTGTCTGTCCGTCTGTCCGCCTGTTTGAACGCGTCGATCTCAGAAACCATAAGAGCTAGACCCTTCAAACTTGGTATGTAGGCTCTAGGATACCATACGCAGATCAAGTTTGTTTTTATTTTTGGATCGGACCACTATATCATATAGCTGCCATAGGAACGATACATCGAAAATGAAGTTTTATTATGAAAAAATTTTGTGTTTGTTGAGATATCAGAATCAAACTGACAGATTATGTATCGGAGCTGGTATTATACATCCTGACTAAATTTTATTAAAATCAGTTAACTATATCACATAGCTGCCATAGTAACGATGCATCGAAAATTAAGTTTTAGTGTGAAAAAGTTTTTTGTTTTTTGAGAATCTTAACCAAACTGATAGAATATGCATTACTGTTGGTTTTGTACATTCTGACCAGATTTGGTTCAAATCGGTTTCATATATCATATAGCTGCCATAGGAACAATTCGTCGAAATTCAACCTCAGTGTAGAGGACCTGGGCTCAGGGTATCCTACTGTCGAGCGTGCTCGACTGTAACCGTCTTCTTGTTTTATTTTAAATTTTTACGTTAAAGTGTATTTTGTTTGACACGAAATTGGATATTAGAAATTTTTGGGCTTGAAATTGCTTTCGTCACTAGTCTTTTACCTCGTGTAGAGGTTTCTTTTTGTGGGATTTGAATACATTCATTTATGAATATGTTTACACTAATGAATACTTTTGCATTATGTAATCGCTTGAATATTCATCTATAGTTCTTGATTATGATATATGAATCTGCACGTATAGTTACCTCTGAGGCCAGGCAATCAAAGGAGCTGCATATAACAGCCATAATAAGAGTCTCCGCAAAAACCCAGGCGCAGGATAATCCAATGGTATCATATTTCTTACGCAGTTGAATGGGCGTGGTGAGGGTAGAGAAAGCCAGGTAACTCTGATTGGTGACCGTGTAGAAGGAGAAACCAAATAAGAAGAGCAATCCGACGCCAGTTATTGAGTTCATGTTCTCGTTTATATAGCGAAACTTGCAGAAGATTTCGATGAGATTGCTCAGCTCTAACCAATCCTCTTTGGAGAAAAGCTGCTTCTCCTGTCGGGTAAACTCATCCAGGCGAGCATTGAGGAACTCAATCCTTTGGGCCAGACACTTGAGTATGGTGCGCAAGTAGAGAGCAAAGAGGCTGGAGTAGATCATCTGCAGGCTATAGACTATAATAAGGATGCCCTCTCGCTTGGGATCGATGTTGCTTTGGAAGTGTATATAGTAGAAGGCGACGACAACAACACTCGCCGAGGCAAGAACCAACACTGTGCCTATATAACGACAACTATAGCTGCCCACATATCCCTTTGCCATCAGGTACTCATCTATTTTGCAGAGATCCCTGATGGTGCGATAATGCTTGGATGCATTGACGACACAAGAGACCACAATCACGATATAGCTGCAAATGCAGAAGAGCGTCTCAATGGTCCTATTAATATCCTCCGTGTCTCCCTTCATATGTGTCATCAACTTGTACTCATTCGATACGAACAACACATCCTCGCAGAAGAGCACTCCGCTAACCAGAACAACCAATGCCACAATGAGTCCATAGGACTTCCCTCCAGCGCTGATCTTGAAGCTATCTAGCTGATCTCCACTGAAGAAAGGCAGCAGTGCACATAGCTGTGTAGGCTTCGCAACAATCAAAATATCTCGCAGGATTTTCATCATGTGATCGTGTAAGTTCAACGTACGAAAATTGAATATTGAGTCAACTTAACAAAACTAGACACCGAATATGTCCCTTGCTTAAATGTGCATCATTTACTGTTCCTATTACTACCAAATGATATCATTAATGTAATTGAATGTCAATTAGATGAATACATTTTTCCTCCATAACAAAAGCAATTTAGAAAAACTTTCCGACCATTTTAATTAACATTTTCAGTATCTCCATGCATTTTTTTAGAGATTTTCCGTTGGTTTCCATTTCTGTGGCACCCCGGTATATCAGCTTTCGACTTAGAAGAGACCTGACAAACTAAACAATGAGTCTTGGGGAATGTAATCTAAAGCAAACGATGAACAATTTAATAAAAATATTTATTAAAAAAACTTCTGGTAATTCAGTTTTAAACAATAAATAAAAATAAAATTTATACTATAATTAAGAGCTCAAATGTCGACCCCAAATGCGATACAAATAGCTTGGGTATTAACAGAGTGAACATTAGGGAGTAAAAGAATAAAAATGGAATAGCTTGTGTAATAAATTGAAAATTTATAGCCCATAAAGCGACTTAAAACAGCTGGTCGAAAGGCATGACAAAACGATTAGGCGTTAAGATGTGAGATAAGCTTTTGGATAAGCTTTCATGGGTGTTATGTATACAACATTGTGAGTGTGTGTGTTTGTGTGAGTGTGTGTAATACCTACCCCTTAAATTTGGCATGTAATTGTTATGTACGTACGAGTATACACTCGTATTATCGCCCGCAAGCATAAAGAAGAAATATTTGTCACGCATTTTACTCCCCCTCAGAGAGTAGGAAATACAGACCTAAGCAAAATAATAAGAACACCTCTTCATAATATTGGTGATATTGAGTAAAGATCTTAATCCAATACGTCAGTGGAGAGATGTTAGGAATGAAGTGAAAGATACTAAGACCAAAAAATATTTAAGAAGTATAGCAAAAAAAGAGAAAACTTAAAAATATGCCTTAGCTTAGGAGCTTTTTTTATATATGTAAATACTTCTAGGTCCAGATGGGCCAACATGATTGAAAATAATTTAAATTTCTCTACATATTCCTGTTTATTGAACAATACATTTTGGAGCTAGCTTAACAATATTATATTTAAAATTTTTAAAACTTTTAAAAATATACTTTACAAATAATAAATCTCTTATTATAAGAGATTAAATCAAAAAATAATTATTTCAACAACGTTATTGGGCAAATTGAGCTGTTGTTATTATTTTGCACACGTCTGTATATGGGATATAATGCGGGAGAGCCAAGATGTGGATGCGATGTAGATACTTGCCTCGCCTTGCCTCGTGGCAACTTTTTCCACCCCTAATGAGGGACTGCAATTCTCAATCAATGCGGCCCGCCGGCAAACTTTTTCTTCTTTTTTTCCCCTTGCCATCCGTATTATTTTTTTGATGCTTATTGGGGAGAAACTGGCACGCTGTTGCTTTACTGTTGTTGGTGTTGCTGCCTGACTGTTGTTGTTGCTGTCTCCCTCGGCTGCTGTGACGTCACGACAAGGCCGTGGTCAACGGCCAACGGCAACAGATACAGACACAACACAGCGCTCTTATCATCATCATAAGCCAAATCAACACGCAATAACAATATTTAAAAATAATCAAAATAAATCATCTATATATAATACCTAATACTTATTTTATAAAATTCGATTAAATTAATAGTGTTTTGTTGTTTGCATTAAACATGTGGCTGCTGCGGTTGCTGCTGCTGACGTCGATTGCTGTACGTCTTGGCCACGCCCACTTCACCAGTGGCGATGTCGTCTATCATACGCTGCCCCATTTCTGGACAGGCGTCGGTTTCTGTCCCGCTGGTGATATCAATCACAAAGGCATTAGCGAGTCGTTGGAATCGCCCGCAATGCAGCTAAATCTTCGCCAAATTGCAGCATTGCCCGTTGGAGCTATTACACATATACGCATACATTGGCTGCTGGAACTGGTGCAGTTCCTCGAATACAGCACGGATGGTGTGCCCCGTTATGACTATGACAAGTTTGACAAATTTGTCGATTTCTTGCAAGAATTGCATATGTCGCCCGTGCTGGAATTTATGGCCAATCCCGGTCATGTGTTTACGGCTAATCCCGAACGCAACTGGTTTCTCTGGGAGCACTTTGTCAAGAGCATCATCAATCATCAGCTAGGTGAGTGCTACAAGAGATCATTGACTTAACCCTCATCATTTACATTACATTTTCCCCTATTCCAGCACGACATGGCTCCGTTCGTTTGTCCAGCTGGCGCTATGAGACCTGGAACGAGCCGGATCTGCGTAGCTACAATAGAATTAACTTTACAGCCGCTTCCTATCTGGAGTATGTGCAGGCAGTGCGTCGAGGCCTTAGCAAGGCTGGAAGCCGACGCAAATCCAACCGACAGCAACAACTTTATCGAGCACTCCGTGGTCCCGCTGGGTTGTTTAAGGCCGAGGAGCGTCATCCGTTGTGCTGGCAGCTGTTGGAGGTGTGCAATCAACAGCTGGACAAGTGTCCCATCGATATACTTACCTATCATCGCAAGGGAAACGATGGAAGTGCCACAGAGATATTAAACGGATCACTCGCGTTGCTCTCAAAGATCTACCATAATTATGCACAGCTTCAACAGCTACCGGTGGCTAATGAGTATGTAAGTTCAACAATTTCATCGAATCTTATTGTAGCGTTGCTTTTCTATCGCTTCAGCGAGGCGGATCCCATTGCCGGCTGGAGCACGCCACGTAATTTCCAGGCGGATGTTCGTTATGCAGCCACGTTGATGTCCACTGTGATGCTCCATTGGCATGCCAAGGTCTCTGGCGGTCTCATGGATCAACTGGAGTCCATTAGCCATGACAACGCCTTTCTCAGCTATCATCCGCACGAGTTTAATCAGCGGTAAGCAGCAAAACCGTAGATTTCAGCTAAACTACCATCATTCTAAATCGCTGCTTAGCCGAGCTTTGAGCCTTATTATCGAAGCTCATCTAAGAGCAAATTGAACAAAAGGCGATATAATAGCATGCAGAAAAATTTAAAGCAAACTTGTGCCAAATGTGGTTACTCTATTTGTCATAGTCTCTGGGACTTAGGCGATCAAAATACATATACTTAAGGGGTCGGAGATGTGTTTTTCTTGCGTTTACATACATTTTAACGAACACAATTTGCGTTGTTACTTATTTTGAAAATAACCGGTAAATTAATAATGGTTACCACGAAAGCTAATTTACCACAGCTGTTCCCTTTTCGGGTACTTTATTTTGACAGCATTAACGAAAACATTTTTGTTGGGCTCGAATAGTTAATTTTATTTAAAGTACTTCAATATATCGGTTTGGATCATCACATGGTAATTCGTCATGGGTTATACTTTTCGCTTCACAAACTTAAAAATTAAGAGACAGAGGATGGTGAGTACGTGAACCTGTTAAAATTAACCATAAATTAGGTTTTCTTCATTATCTTCGATATCACTGCCCAATCGTCGATAATCTTTAAAGTTATTCGTTATCAAGATGGATCTTGATTAAGTTAGTGCTTTTATACGGGTATTCGTTATATTTTATGTCTGTAGCCGTTATATATTTATATTTATAAAATGCACAAAAATCGTGTCTCAAATGGAATTGAACTTAATCCCTACAGGAACATAAGCTGGAAGACTGTGATTATGTTAATCCCTTTGTTTTTTTTCTGTAATTCCTTAGCACCCTCCTGGCTCACTTTCGCATGAATGAGACGCAACCACCGCACTCGCAGTTCATCCAGAAACCCGTCTATGCCGCGCTGGCCATGTTGGCCAAGCTGGGCACGCGTGCAGCCGATCTGGAGCTCGTCAATATGGATAGCAAGCATAGTGTACAGGTTATGAGGAGTATTTCCGGCAATGGGGTGGCCCAATACATGGCCACCATTTTTCTGAGCCCAGAGCAGGCCGGACCACAGCTGACAGCCTATCATCACAAGTATACTCTAAATATGTCCATTGCGAATGAATCGGCGTTTATAACGGAACTGTTGGTGCCGTACAGCACAGATCCGGTGCATCTGTGGCAACAAGCTGGCAGTCCTGCCTATCCGAATGCCACCTTAAGGGAAGCCATGCGACGCACACAGACACCGAGATTATATGAGACGGGACCGATTTGGCAATACAATAGCGAGCTGGTTGTCAACTCCGCCAGCTTGCCGCTGCCTTGGGTGATGCTATTGCGGGTCTGTTCAGCGGCGTGGCCCAAATTAAAGCGGCCACAGCAGTTGGAGATTGTGGAGGTTACGCAACGCGAGGTGTTTATTAGCTGGAGCGAACACCCGCGATCCACACAGTGCCTGAAAAGCTACGAGGTTTGGTTTAGGGAACGTGCTGGGTCCGATTGGCTGCAAATATCCCAAGGCTGGCATCTACCCTATCCATCGTTTCAATATGCACCCGGTCTCAATGGCAGCGTGAACGGTAAGCTGTACAACTACTAATAATACAGACTTAATATTATATTCACTTATTTTGTGGCAGGTTTCTATAAGGTCCGGGGAGTGGATGTATTCAATGAGAGCAGCGCCTTTTCGCAAATAGTCGAATATCTCGAGTTATAATTAGCAAATTTAACAAAGCAAACATATTCTATGGGTTATTAACATATCGATCATATTAGATGAAACATAATCAGGCTTTAATTGGTCGCAAGGCGTTAGCTGTTTCTCCAAAAATCTCTCCCTCTCTTATACTCTTCAACTTTTGGAATGGAACAGAATTTAAAATGGGGCACAAATCTTCAGAGCAGCGCTACGTCTTGTCAACAATAAAAGTATATCATATACATAAATATTTATATAAATACACATAGTAAATAACGTATGTGTAATACATAATTAATGCCACCTTTAAGCGAGGGCCAAAGCGTACAGAGCAATAAAAACTTGAAATTTTGTTAAGATACATATATACAATTATCTATATATTATAAAGGAAGTTCTGGGAGTATGCTTAACCCTCGGCATCCAGCACCAGCCACTTCTCATTAATGTGCTCAATTTGCTTGGTCAATATGGGATTTCGGACACGCACCTTAATCTCCAATTTGCCGCCCACTTGTTTGCGGCCTTCCATCATCTGTAATTGTACAAAATAATGATTTTTCATTTGAATTATTTTTAATTTATTGATTCTACTCACATCGTAGGTATCGTGTATATCACACTTTGTCTCCAGCTGCGCCAGCTTGACATTGATGGTGCCAATTAGCGTGTCGGATCTTAAGAATCCTCTGAAACAACATACGGGCAGTTTACGACTTAGTCCACAACAATCAACACTGCAGCTGCTTATTGATTAATTTTTTTTTTATTTTAGCAATATTTTTGAGTTGCATTGAGCGCGATTTGAAATGTGGAATTGTAGCGTAAAAGTTGGTAAAACATATTTATTAAAACATCTAAATAATGGGGTCAATGTTTGCATCAATGGATATGTTGTGGATAAGCAGCGTGCGTGTTTTAAACTCAAAACTTGGCAAAGCTTTACAAACATATTGCAATAAAAATATTAGTACTTACAAAAGAAAGTAGGTAATTTTATCAAAAGAAATTAAACATCATAGTGTACGGTTAAGAAATAGTTTTAAACAAAATAAGATTAAAAAATAAATTTTTCTAATAAAAAAACCAATCTCAAAACAAGAAAATTGCCTACAAAAATGTTAATTATAGTATTCCTTATTCATAAAATATAAATCAGGGTTTTTTTGATGAATATAAATATAAAGAATTCTTTAACTAATATAGTCTTAAATTTTTTATTTGTAATATTTCTACATAGAGTAAATCTCTGTTAATTTCCAATAAAACTTTAAAAAAGTTGTTTTTAAAACTTTCTATGTAAAGTAAATTTCTATAAATTTTAGTTCCAACTTTTAAATAGATTCTTCGTTACAATTTATGTATTATAGATTTAAGCCAAGATAATGTAGTTTAATGGGCTCGAGAGTATGGAATATTAGATAAACTTTAATGAGCAGTTATTTTCACAAACTTCAATGAGTTCTACTTGGTTCTTCCATTTCACCTAGGTTAATTGATATGTATATGCGGTAGGCATTAGTACGAGTCAATTTAGTTATTGAAGTGCTAGCTATTGATTAACAATTATATAATATTCAATGCGTAAAACTTACCCTCTTGAGTAAATTTCGAATTTGACGCCATGTCGTTTGATGATGCGATTAAATTGTCGATTTCCGCGCTGTATATCCACCTTGAAGCGTTCATCATAGTCAGGACTGTCTGTGTCCTTAATCACATTTGTTTTTGCCTTGAAGAACTCATCCTATTAAGCAGATAAAACTTAACATCAAACAACTCTTGTCATACGTTGTTAACTCACATTCAAAAGCGGATATTCAATGCGCACATAAGTGTCCACATCCTTGGCATTGGCCACGTTGTAGTTAATTCCACGCACAACAACAATTTCGAGCTCATTATCGGTCAAATCCGTGTTGCAATGAACAATATTAAAGGAACGCTTTTCATAGTGGAATTTGGGCAGCGTTTGATTCTTACGTTTGGAATATCGCACTAAATCCAAATCCTTTTGCACTGTTAATGCAAGATTCTCAAAGCGATTCATGCCGGCCACATCGCCCATGGCTTTGTGATGATCACGTGTATTTTTGCACATCATTAGCTGCTTCGCCAGCTGTTCCTCAATGCGCACACCAATCTCACAAATGTCATCATTAGGATCACATTCCTCTGCCGACACAATGGCAAACGATGACTCTAGATTATCCCGTTGAGAAGGCGGCACTGGCAACTGGAAAACAAATACATATTTAATTGCATCTCATGAGAAAATAAAAAATTTTTGTAAGCATTACAAAAACAAAGTTTGGAGAACTAAGATAGTATATTAAGTTTGTGCAAATGTCTGTCTATCTGTCCGTGAGAGCGGAAGGATCTCAGAATTAGAAAACGTTGGATTTTTTTCCTCCTTTTTTTTTGTTCCAAGTATTTATAACTAACCACATTTGTTTTGCCAATTTTTTAATTTCTAATTCTTATTGAGTAACAAGTCATCGAAAATTGCGATTGATTTTTCTCTCCCCGTCTTTGTCATTCTTACAATTTAGAAAATTTTTATAGAAAATCCAAATAATTAATTCTTTGAGCTTCACTTACCGTATTTAGATCTACGGGTAATCCGCTACTGGCAGCATTCAGCAGCGATTCAAAGCCTTTATAGATCTTAAGATATTCCTTGGCCTGATCAATTTCACCCGCTTTTTTAGCTGCTATGGCAGCCATTTTAAACTCCTTCTGGCGCTCGAGCAGCAGCTTCATTTGTTGCTCCGCCAGATTGCTCTTCTGCTGATTGCCTGAGGTGCGCGTTGTTAAATCCTTGGGTTGTGCTGGTGAAGGTGCTTTACGTAAAACTGTCGGTGTAACTGTGCCAGAGCTGGATGGTGTGCCTCCGGCTGAAGTGCTTGCAGTGGCAGGCGGTGATGTAGGCGACATTGGTGGTGTGGGTGCAGGGGGTTTAGGTTGTGCGGCAGCTGGTGCTGCATCTGCTGTAGGCAGCGGTCCAAAGCCTGGCGGCGCAGGCAACTCATCATAGGCAACAGGTCTGCCCGCCTTATATTGTTTGATGGCATCTTCGTACTGCTTGACAATACGTCCAAAGCGACGTGACTTACTGGTGTTGTTTTCCGCTTTGGCCGCCTCCTCCACGGATTTGTATTTATCCAGACGCTGCTGTAGTGCCTCAAGCATGGAAGACGGCTCCGCTGAAGTATTAACAGCTGCCGATGGCACTGGAGCTAGTGCTGCTGGAGTGGGTTCGGCTGTTCCATTCTGCATTTTTGCCATGAATGCAAGAAAATCGGCGGGTGGAGGCGGCATATCGCTGAGATCAACCTCTTGACCATCCTCGCACATCTTTACCACCACATCAAATTGCTTTACAATGCGAAGAAACTGCAACGCATTTGCTGTATCCCCGTTTCTTTTAGCCTGCAATGCGGCGGCTTTGTATTCACCTTGTCGATGACGCATTTGAGACACCAGGGGACTAGTAGGTGTCTCGCCCTTCGTAGACATAGCTGGAGCGGGCGGAGTTACTGCTGTTGCTGGCGGTGTAGTTGGTGTGGGTGGCGCTGGCGCAGCACGCGTTGGTTGCTTTGGTTCTTCTGGTACAGATTCAGTTGCTGCCTCGCCGGCTGGCTTCACACTGACCTCGGGCGGAATGTCATCGACATTAATGGTCTGTCCGGCAGCTGACTGCTTGTGCAGATCCTGCAGAGTCTTTAGTCCGCGGGCAAAACGGCGCGCCTTGGCAGATTCGCCAGCAGCCTTAGCATTGGCTTCAGCCTGTTTATACATTTCCAGGCGCAGTCTAATTATGCTCAACGTATCCACTGTGGTTGTGGGCAAGAAAGTCTGTATTGGCTCTGGATCAACAGCTGCAACAACAGGTGCAGCAGGTTGCTCATCTTCCTCCTCATCGCCTCCTGCAATGCCGTGCAGTTCGCCCAATAAATCAGTGTCATTTTCAAGGCCATCATCGTCATCATCATCGCTGACATCACGCATGCTATCTGCAATCATTTTGTCCAAGTCGCTGCTGGGCAACAGTTTTGGCTTAGGCTTTGCCTTGGGCTTTGGGCCGCCGCCACCGGCAATGGCAGCCAGCTCAGCTTCCAAATCGCTATCTCCAGCATCATCATCACCATATCCAGTGCTGGGATCAAAGTCATCCGGTATTTCCGCTAAACCAAACTATTTTTATTGAGAAGAAAAAAGAGTATGACTCATAATAACAAATAGAGAATATCAAAGGACAGTTTTGATTTATTTACCTGGGACAAGTCATGTTGTCGACGCTTTGGAGGCTCTGGTTTCTTGCGAGAGAACATTTTTGACTTATTTATGGTAATATCCTTATGTCTATGACTAATGTTTAGGCACTAGAAATCGTTTTCTTACAAAGTTATACTATAATTGCGTTTCAGCTCACAAAGAGCAGACAATAACAACATTCTCAGCTATCGAAACTAAACATTAGCGATTACACATTCCATTTACTTTCATTTCAAACATCGATCAGCTGACATATAAATAATTTCGGCTTGAAACCATCGATAAATACATTTCAATTAGTCAACAATTTTTGAATGGAAATATATCATTTTTTAAAATTTGGTTAATAAAAGCCGTTAACAACAGATTTTTACAAAAATTATTTGTTGTTATATGTGTCTGGAAAATAATCGTGACTGTAAATACGTCCCAAATAGACGTTTATCGACCATCACTATCAATAGACTTTTATCGACGACAATGCCATCACAGAGCACAACAGTTTGCGAAAAATTCGTGTAAAAGTTGCTATTGATTTACAAATTTTGCAGTTTAAGAAAGTGCAAATTAAAATTTTATTAACTGCGCTGCCTGTGCCAAGTTATGCATTAGTGTGCTCATAATATTTGCCCGCTCTGGTGCCTGTGTTGAGCGTGGAAAACGTTTAAAATACAGCTGGAATTTGGAGCTTCGTCCGTTTTGTCGTATTGGACATTTTTCCTCCTACGCTGAAGTAACGACGTCGACGACACCGATAAACGAGCTGCAGCGGCAAGTGGCAAGCGGCAAACGAGGGGAGCGCGAGGTCTGAGCCATCAGTTTGTTTAGTTAAGTGTATATAAATAAACAAACAGATTGGCATTGTGACAAAAAGACAACGGGCGTGGCTAGCTTATACACAAAGTAATACGAGCCCTGGAGCCAGCAACAAGTAGGTGGCTATGGAAGAGGTAACGCTGACGGAGGCCGAAACAAGTTTCTATAGCGAACTGTTCCAATGCTGCGATGTCGAGAATACCGGCAAAGTTCCCATGCTGAAAGCGACGGAGCTTTTTCGATCAGCGGACATTGCCAACGAGACAGTGATTGAGGTAGGTCTAGTGTCGCATCAATTGACGAGATTGTGCCTTGCTAATTATTATCATTTAACTTGCCATAGATCACCGCCTTAGCTGGCATACCCGCGACCGCTTTGCACATCTCACGTGCCCAGTTTTATTCATGTCTCAAGCTAATTGCGGCTCATCAGGCCGCAATGCCGTTGCGTCAGGAGCTGATAGCCGCCACTGTGCCATTGCCTTTGCCACATTTCAGTTGGAAAGATTCTGCTACGGCTCCAGCGGTCACTTGCGAGAATGGATTGGGTGCACTTCCTCCACCGCCACCAACAGATCGTCGTAACTCACTGCGTCGCAACTCTCAGCAGCAGCATCATCAACAACAACTGGAGAATTTGCAGGACACCTCAGATGTTCCCAGCACTGATTCCGAAGTAGAGCAAAACGAATCCAGCTGTGGCGGTGATTTTGATGAGCTGGCCACAGCTGATGCTGTTGTTGTCAGCAGCAGCCGCGAAACTGTGCGTATATCTTATCACACACTTATGCAAATATGCTTAAGGTATTTTTATATTAACCAATTGTTTTTGTAGCGTCGACGTGGTGCTGGCGACTCACCGGAAGCATGGAGCACAAATAGTGACAGTCCAACTCCCACCAATAGCGTGGCGGAACGACCTTGGGCACAGGATACTTTGTGGCAGGGACTTCTCGGTGATGAGCATCGACAACTACTGGGCACCGAGGAGGAATCTTCGGATCGTCACAGCAGTGACGATGACGACAACGAAAACGAGCTGATCACTCTTTATCAAATAACACCCGAACAGCGAGAGTACTACAATAAACAGTTCCGAGCTGTGCAGCGTGATCCTCACGGTCTGCTATCTGGTCAGGCAGCGCGGTAAGTTATCATACCTGTGGAAAACGAGGGTTATTTTTTTTTTTTTTTTGTAATTACTCGTTTATTTTAAGATTGTCATAATTTAAAAATGAATTTTTTTTAGGGGTGCTTCAGAAAGCAATAGCAACCGCAATTATCCCAAATAGCTTCGAGATCTGTAGTACCCCTAATTGTCTCATTTCAATTTTAAATTTTCATACATTTAAGAAAAGGTATCTTCTCTTTGCACTATTTTCAAAAAATTTTTTGTAAAAAATCTGCACCCACTGCAATAAGTCTCTTTTATTATTTCTAGTCATGCGACCTAATTGAAGGTTCTTGAAAGAAAATGTTTCCAATATTGTATATAGCATCTTAAATTCAAAGAAACAATTAATGTATGTTTAAATTGAACTCGAAAACTAATTTTATTGTTTTTTTTTTTAATGTTTAGCATCTTCTTTGAGAAGAGCCGTATTCCTGTCGAAGAGCTGCGTCACATTTGGCAACTGTGCGACGTGACACGCGACGGTGCACTGAGTCTATCCGAATTCACAGCTGCCATGCATTTGGTTGTCCTGCGACGCAATAATATACCATTGCCAAGCAGTTTGCCACATTGTCTGCACCCCAATGTGCTGGCAACATCATCAACATCATTATCGTCATCAACGGCGCACATACCTCAAGAGCCGCCTGAGGCTGATCTCCTGCATTTGAATGATGATGACGATGATGAGCATACGGACAATACAATCATTAGTAGCACACAAGCTAAACCACGTCCCGTACCCGTACCCCTACCCAATGATAAGAACATTATGAATCTTAGCAGCATCTCCACATCCTCTCAAGTTAGCAACAGCAGCTTGAGGCGTGAGGTGACAACGACACCATCTGCGCTTAAAAATCGCAGCATTTCGAATTCACCGAATGTGGAAAAAGCAACAACATCCACAGCAGCTACATCAACGGGCGCAGCTACAGCAACAACAGCAACGGCTGCCTCCAATGATGCCAGTCAGTGGACCAAGTTTAGCGAATCTCCCACTACGACATCGACAGCAACTGCAGCTGCTGGAGCAGCGGCCGCAGCCGCCGCCACTGCAGCCGCTGTTCCTGCCGTTTCTAGTCCCGGTCTCAAACCTGCGTTGTTTGATATGAAACGCACTGCCCAGGATGTCGGCTCCAATCCACAAATCTTGCATCCCGTGCCGCTGCGTGTGACGCCCATAGGTGAGTCCCTGTTGGAAATCTAATTATATTATCTCGTAGGTATAGATTAACTATGTGCAAGAGTGTGTGGCAAACCCTGGGGGCCAAAACTATACGGCTTTTGAACTTAACTAAACATTAATTTTAGAACTATGTTTATTTTCTGAAGTGTGAACTTTGATTGAATTTGACCCCCTTTCAATTCGAATTTCGCAAAACGCCGTCGTTTTGCACAATAAAATTGTCTCAGCTATGTTGTGTGAAATGTTCAGCCTCATATGTCTTATGAATTGGGCTGGGCAATGATCAGTGGTAGAATTTTATAGTAAAAGTCTCAAATACAATCGCGATAAATATTAGAAATCATGAAAATCTCTGTTGTTTCACGTAGGCACAGCTATCGCCGGCTCCGGTGATCAAACCGGAAACAATAATGACATGGATGGTGTTGTTGTGTTGCGCGAGGAGAGCCCCAAACCAGTGGGAGCAACAACCACAACAAACAATCACAACAATCAAACGACAGCGCATCGCGATCGCGACTCCATCTCTATGCAGAGCAGCGATCTTCGCGCCATACAGCGTCCTCAGGCTAAAAAGCTGCCAGCTAAAAACATTGGCGCATTGCCGCCGCCACCGCAACGTGAGCCGAGCATTTGTTCTATTGGTGCTAATGAGCCATCAGATCAGGCAACCCCATTGCCAATTGTCTATTCAACGACAACTTCGTCTACCAAAAAGGAACCACCACCTTTGCCGCCTCCAAGACCGCATCGACACACGCGCAGCAGCAGTTTGGATTTAAATAAATTCAAAATGGGCACAGCGGGCACACAGCAACCAGAGGTGAGTTCAGCAATTAGCATTGACATGTATTCAGTTTTGAATGTGTGTCTGTGTATCCTTGTGTCTTGGGTAAAAAAAAATGTTTAAGGTTAATGGATTTGTTATTAACAGAACGTCATTTATTAAATTAACGTTATATCTGTTATAAAAATAACTGACTGAGTTTTTATTAGAAATACATTTTTGAAGAGTTCTTCAAGCAAACAACATGTATTAAATATATCAAATTTTAATGGTTAATAAATATTTTTTAATTAAAAATTAGAGAAATTTATTAATTTAATTAATTATAATAAGAGTCATCAACTAATTTGTGTTATTTAAATTGAGAAGTGAGGTTAGATAAAACTTAGATCTTTCCCTTCATTATTGTAAGTCAGACTAATGGTGAATATATTAAGCAAATTATTGCAGTTTTCGATACAAATCAAAATTATTTTACTGCTTTCTGTGCACGGAAGATGAGTATGTTTACACTTAACTCAAATGTTGTATGATTAACTTTCTGTTTACCTTTTGTGAAATTATTAATTTGTTGTTTTTTTTAATTATTTACTTACATACTTTGTAAACATATTGTAATATATACCTGTTTTAATTAAGATAACCGCGCAAGCCAGCTTCGATATGCAAACCTCAACGGGTTTTGCTGATTTCACACACTTCGCCGACGACGCCAATTTTGTAAGTGTATTAAAGTAAAAGTTGAACTTAAAATTGCATCCGCAAATTGGCAGTAGCTTTACTTAGTGTTATGCGTCCAAATTCAGTAGCTTATCTAATATAAACCTTGATAGTTCGTGAAGAACAAAGATTAATCCTTTGTTACATCTTACAGTTGGATGCCAGCAGCAGCGCCAATGCAACTACCACAGCTGCTATTGCCATTGCCGAACAGCAACAGCATTCACTGCCGCCGGTTCCACCACCGCCTGCTTTTGTGCCGCCTACACGCATCTCTCTGCAGACGCAACAGCAACGCATCTCAGCTTTTGAGGTTTATCGTAAGCCACAGACCCCAGCACCGGTTGCACCTGGAGGAGCAGCAGCTATGTCCACCGTTGCATCGCAGCTGCCCAGCGCGGAGAACTTTGAGAAGCGAGTGACGGCCATCAGTGACTCGTTGCGCCATGTATCCTTCAAGCAGAATCAAACAAGCACCACAGAGTTGCTGCAACGCCTGCGGGAGCAGAACAACTCACTGTTGCATCTGTGCAATGATCTCAGCGACGAGCTGCTCAGCGTACAGACACGCAAGGAGGAGATGCGTCTCAAATTGGAGAGCTTTGCGGCAGCTGGAGCAGGAACAGCTATCGATGGTGCTGCAATGCACACCGAATCCTCGATATCGGCGCCAGTGACGGCCAATGTAACTGGCGGATCATCCGGTTCCGGCGGTGCCTATACAAATGTTTAAAGCTGCGTTTATATTTGTTGTTTCTGTTAGTTGCATTCACACGCATATATGAGAATGAAGATGCAATTTCCTTTTTGCACGCTGCTTAAAAGTTTTGCTTATTTAATTGTAGGCTAGTTTAATCTCAATTAACAAGTAAATTGTCATGCAAACAACAATAACAATAGTGCCGCCTATTCATACAAAAATACATATTTATACAGATCAATTTATGTATACATCTATTTAGCACACACTGAGCTAATTAAATTAATTGTTAAAGGTAAATTGTTCGCTTTAAAAACAAAATGAAACATCTCTCACACACTCACTATTTAAAATATGGGTGACCACAAAGTGGCACCTGCAACTGCAAAAGTCACATTTCATTGATTATTTGCATTTCTTTGGCTACTAAACTAAAAAGTCACATTTTAATCTCTGCTATATTACACTTAATTTGCCCACAGGCATTAAATCGCTATTTCTTAATTATTATTTTATTTAACGCGAAACTTGGTTTCATATGGAAAACAAATTAACCTTCTCATTCATTCCGGCAATGAAAACAAAATTATGATGTATAATGTGCTAAAATATATTAAAATTGTAACGCTAGTAAGCCAGACTTCAATGTTTAAGTATTAGAAAGTGAAACTAAATACAACAACAGAAGATGGAACCAATATAATTTTCTTGAAAGCTTAGCTTAAGTTCAGTTCTTTTTTTATGTATACACTAATTGATACTATGTATATTTATCAATTTTCTTTGGGCATTTTGTAAAAAGATACAAAGCAAATGAAAAAATAATTATATATATAATTTACCGGACCAGAAGTATGCTGTCTTCGAATTTATATGATGATATAACACCATATATCATCTACTGAATATGCGTGCGCATTTTCTTTTGCATACTTAAACTATTTAATATATGAATTTATTATACATTTTCTTTTCATTATAATCAACTTGTTAAACATTTTCAAAGATTTACAACCTAAAACTAAATGCAGAAAATGAAAAAGAAAAGAAACAAAAACAAAAGTGATATTAAGCACTATGTAAACATATTGTTACGTTGCAGCGTAATAAATGCGTATTGTTTTGAGGGGATATATTTGAATAAATAAATTAAATGTATTAAGTTGATGTTACAAATGCTAAATACAATAAATATATGCTGTAAAAGCAAAAATTTAGTTAAAGGTTACTTTGAATTTGCCGCTCACTTCCCATCTAATCAAATGCAGCCCTGCACGATATGCTATACAGCTTTGCGATAACAGACGCGCAATGTTATCGATTGTGCTGCACACGCCGCTACACACCACTAACGCTTTGCGGCACTGGAGCAAATTTTCGCGAAACTTGCGATAAAATTTTTACGTGTGCTTTTGTTAAAATTTCTTTTTAAATGGTGTAAATCGCTTGAAACAATTGCTTCGTGCGTGCGTATTTTATGTGACCATCTGAAGCAAGAATATAAGAGCAAGAGCAAAGCAAGATCGCGAGCACTGGAAACTGGAAACTGCTGCTCAAGTGCAGGTTAGTTTACGTTTACACAATGGAATGATAATGTTTATAATAAAGTCGAAAGTAAACAATAGATGGTCTCTTCCTAGTAAGTAAATGCGTCAATGTTAATCGCGCTATTTGCGCTCGCACATTTGCCAATCTTTCGTAAGCCGCTGCCATTGCAATCACCAAGGTGTGGCAAAGGCACAGCAACAACAAAGCACGCGACAACAACAACAATTACTACTACTGAAGCAATTACCAATACCAACGCTCATTTAACGGCATTAACGAGCAACAGTAATTTGCAGACAGTTCCAACAACAGCTGGAACAGAACGAACAACTATTCTAATTGGAACCTGCCTCAATATGAGCAGCAGCACTGAACAGGACCAGGCAGCGACAGCCGGATTCATTGTTGCCGCCAATGGCAATCAATCGGATACCAAAAAAATTGAAGTCATGTATGTGTTAGCCTGACAGTGTATTCATTATCCACCGTAATTATTTATCATTATTTGTTTTTCAACAACTCCAGCAATTTCAAGCCTTATGAGAAGCAATGCAGTTATAGCATCAAAACGAATCATACGAAAGTTTATGGCTGTGGTGGTAGTCATGCACGTGGCTCGTCGAAGGTGAAACTCAAGAATGTCGTTGACTATAAATGGGAACAGAAATATTATTATCCTGGCCATTTGGTGGCAGTGCATCGTGATGGCAAGCATTTGGCGTACGCCATCAATGGTAAGTATCAATTGTTATTGAAATATTGAAATAAACACAACATAATAGCATGGCTTTGTCTCTACACACAGTTAACAACAAAGCCACCGGCATGGAGGGTATGGTTCGTGTGTGCAACACCAACACAAGTCAACGTGCACTCATCAAGGGTATGAACGGAGAGGTTCTTGATCTACAATTTGCTCACAGTGAACGGGAACGGATTCTAGCCGTCATCGATGTGAGCTCCCTGTTTGTGTATAAAATCGATTTAATCGATGGAAATTTGATGTGTAAACTTGTACTGAAAGTGGATGATCCCATTCTAAGCTATGTACCCGAATATGATATGGTCTCCTGGTGTCCCTACGTCACCAGCAGCCATAGCTCAAGCGGCAATGCCACCGGCATTGGTGCCACTGGCGAAGAGGAGGATGAAAACCAGTTGTTGATTTGGTCTCGCAGCTCACAATTTCAGTGCTTCCATGTTAGAATGATTGTTACCGAACATGGCGTAAGTTGGCAAAAAAATATTTCAAGAAATTAACACTGGCGAAGAAATAATAAATTAATCTTACAGCGCGGAAAGATACAGCCAGCGGCTTTAGAAACTGGATATCTTAAGATTGAGGAGGATTCATTAATAACCTGCGCTGCTTTATCACCGGATGGCACAACCGTTGCCGCCGCCTGTGCGGATGGCCTGGTGCGTTTCTATCAAATCTATTTATTCGATGTGCGCAATCATCGCTGTCTGCATGAATGGAAGCCACATGATGGGAAACGAGTCTCCTCGTTATTCTTTCTTGATAACATCAACAAACCCGTGGAGGAGTAAGTAAATTAACTACCATATAAAAACATTTATTTTTCATATAATTTTCAATTATTTTAAAGGAAAAAGTGAAATAATAACTTAATCAACTTTTTAGAAAATATGCGTAATACAACAATACTTTAATTTTTGCTGAATTAAATTAAAAGTAATAATTTAATGCAAACATCTTTTGAACCGGAAACATATAGTAATTTAAGTTATTCTTTTGACGAAGAACATAATGCCAAAATTAGTTGATAAATAATAATACATTTTCTTAGTTTTTATACCCCATAAAATATATATTCCTGATTAGCATCAACAGCCGAGTCGATATAGCCATGTCCGCCCGTGCGTCTGTTTGAACAAAAGTATATCAGAGACTTAAAGAGCTTGAGTAACCTAATTTGCCAAACAGACACCTATGGCGTTAGAGATGGTAAAGTTTGTTTCAAACTTTTGCAACGCCACCCTTTTCAGATTCTGTGGTAATTAACTTTATCTTAAGCTCTGCGACTAGAACGCCACTCCTTGGCTAACAGAGCTCATAAAAAAATAAGGGCCTTCTCCGATAGCAGTGCCCGCATTTAGAAACTACATATAGTTGTCATATATAGAGTTAAACCTTGGATAAATTAAATACGTATTTGTATATCTCAATTGTTGTATCTTAGTCAAATTTTTTAATTATGATTAGATAGTTATTTTTACTAATATATAGTTATTTCTTTAGTTTAAATAAGTCACGGTTATCCCATAGTCGTGATCTCGACTATAGCCTTTCGACTTGCTTTATTTATTTTCTATATCACTGTAGACGGCAGTTCACGCTAGTGACGAAAGCAGCACGAAAGGTGCGAAAGGCGACCAGCAATATTCTACGTGTATACAGTAAATACGAAAAATTTGCAACGACTTGCACTACGCAAAAAGTATTCTTTATGCTCGTGGTGCGCATAGTGCAAAATGCCAATTTTTTTTTTATTAATTTATGTTATATTTAAATAATTATATTAAAATATTTTTTTGTTCGTCACAAAATTGGATATCAGACATTATGTTTTCGTCACTAGATTTCACCTCGTGCAGAGTTTTTTTTGTGTGATCTTTTTTAACAAATCAACAACAATGGGAAGTTATTTAATATTTAATTCTTTTAACAGTGCCTATTGGCAGTATGTGATCACTACAAGCGATTATAACACGGAGATTAAATTGTGGAATTGCTCACTGTGGGAGTGTCTGCAGACAATAAACATTTTTGCCAGCATTCCGACTCCAGTGCAGCCCTGCAAGTTTATAGCCGGCATTGATCGCAGTGCAGGCTATTTGGTTATATCCAGTTTAGACTCTCTGGCCGTGTATGTGATGCAGATAAGCAGCGGTGCTGGAATTATTAGCAGTCTCAATGATCAGGCCAGCGATAGCGGTGACTCTGATAATGGCAACGTTTCAGGCAGAGCTGGCAGCGGTCTTGGTAACAACGAAGCTGCGGTGCGCATCCAGAACATAGCCGAGTTCAAGCTGAGCTCAGGCATCTTGTCCTTTTCCATTGTAAATGCAAGCATGCGTCGATTGAAGAGTACCAACGAGAGTTATTATCAGTTTGAGGAGCCCGATGATTATGATGATGAGAATAATGCAACCACCGACGCCCTCGTGGTGCACATGTTTGTCGTGCAGGGCAAAAGCCTGCAGGAATGCCAGATAATTTATCAGCCGTGTGTGGCAGAGAAGCCGGAGCGAAGTTTGAATAGCAGCAACAATACTAGCATTATCAACAAACGTTCATTGACACCAGATGGGGCAACTCCATCGCGACTTTTGCACATGACGGACATTAAACAGGAGCCAAGTTCACCGCACAATAGCAGCAGCGGCTCGAGCGCTGTGCCGTTGGATGCACTCTTTGCCAAGTCAAAGCGAAACTCGGCGGGTTCCTCTTCGGCCTCCGTTGTTGCCGTTGCAGTTGCTGCTGCTTCTGCAGCTGCACAGGATGCAACGGCAGCTGTTACTAAATCTCGTTCATCGTCTCCACAATATGCGAGTGCTTATCCGCAAGTGAATCTCATGACACCGGATGCGTTTAGTGCTATAGGCAGTACGACCGTGATTTTAGCCACCAGCAGCAATAACACCACTGGCACGGAAACTATCAATACCACAGCTGTTGCAGAAACTGCAGGCACAGATCAGTCGGATATCGACACTCAAGTGTTAAACACACTTCGCATGTTGGCCACAGTTACTTCGAAGGGAACGGACACAGCAAATGCAAATCTGATGAAACTAATGAATAACACTTTGATTGAAGATCGGGAGCAGCAGAAGCTCAAGGAAAAACTGGAGGCGCGCAAAAAGTTTATTGCCATTGACCGCAACCCGGAACGCAATGCAGCTGAGAATTTGGCCAGTGGCGGCTCAAGTCCCAGTCGAGAAGTCCAGGAGATTATGGCCACGCAGGACGATGCTGATGACTATGAGCCGGAACTGGAGAATCTGGAATCGGATGAGGAAAATAATTATTTCATGCCATGTAAAACCGAAAAGAAGTAAGCGTCTGATAATAACCTCTGTCTTTTACTTTATAATATCTAAATTGATTTTTAGAAAGGAGGAAGAGCTTGTGAACTCATCGCCTTTGGAGGAAACTGCCGGCAATTGGTTGCCAGATGCATCTTTATTGCAATCAGCGCCGACTAAGAAATCAGCCGAATTGCAAAATGCTGCACAAATCATGTCGCAGGCTGTGCAGCACAAAAACAATGGCAATGTTCCACCGACGTTGGGCAACAGCAGCAGCAATAGCAACAACACGACAACAACATTAAACAGCAGTAACAACAGCAACAATAGCCACAATGCAACAATTGAAAATACAGGCGGCAATTCAGAAACGAATGCAAAACTGGAACAATTATTGGGTGCGTATATAATAAATCTTATCTATGGAAAGTGTTTAAATCTCAGCCAGAAAATTTTAACTATTATTTATTATTTCTAAATAACAATTTCAATGCTTTATTTAAGTGGCAATTTTATTTATTTATTTTCTGTAAACATTTCAGATCTGGTCAAGGCGCAATCGCAGCAGCTTAACAAACTAGAGCATGAAGTAAGCAAACTGCAACAACAACAGCAGCAGCAACAACAGCAACCTAAGTAGCAGCAGCAACGCAGCTGCAGTGCAACCGAAAAGCGTCAACGAGTTGGCCTACAAAATTGAAATGCAATTATCTAAACTGATGGAGCAATACCTGAAGCGCTACGAAAATGAACACAAAAGAAAACTTGCTGAATTTCTACATGAACGGTTAGCAGTTGAATTAAATTTCTTAATTATCATTTTTATCCTCATCATTATCAATGTTGTTTTTTGTCAGCGAGAAT
This sequence comes from Drosophila falleni, assembly GCA_035045575.1. NCBI lineage: Eukaryota > Metazoa > Arthropoda > Insecta > Diptera > Drosophilidae > Drosophila > Drosophila falleni. The sequence goes on from JAWNOV010000119.1 coordinate 59,238, forward strand.
CAGAATCGTGCGCTACGTGATTCAGTGCTGCAGGTGCTCAATGAGTATGTGATGAAATATTTTACGGAAATCATTGGCAACGTGTTGAATGTGGAGCTACAACGTCAGGTGCTGCCACGTGTCAACGCCAAAATGGATCAGCTACAGAATCAAATGCAACTGGAAATTGTCCAAAAGTTAAATGTATTCGACAAGACAATGAAAGAAAATATTGCACAAGTGTGCAAGAGCAAAGTAATGATTGACAAGTCTAGTTACAACCAAGAACTGCTACTAAATTTCTAATTTTTATAGCAATTCCTGGATGCATTTGGAAAATCCGTGCTAATTGGCGTACAGACAAGCCTGCAAACGGCCTTCATTGAGTCCATGAGCAGCACCCTAATTCCAGCCTATGAGAAATCATCCCAGAACATGTTCAAGCAACTCCACGAGGCGTTTAGCGTGGGCATTAAAGACTGTAAGTAATACAACTATAGCTCAGAGATTGCACATAATTTAAATTAAAAAAAGTTGAACAATATATTTTTGGATATAAGGAATCTAAAAGGGATAAAAAAAGGGAAAATCAAAAATTTTGAAACTGACGGACCACCCATGTTATATTTTTTTTGATAATTTTCTATACGCACAGGGTATTAAAATCAATAAAAATTTGATTGTCTTCTTTATAAGTCACATTTATAGAGCCCAATTTGCAATAACGACGCAAGTGACAAAAAGCTAATTTTACAGAAGACAGTATTTTTTAACTATCGTGTGTCATGTGTCTCTTATGGTTTAATTGACAGGCCAATATCTCCGTAAATATATACAATGTAACTTGAGTATTTTGGGTGCAGATGTTGTTTGCAAATATTAAATGTGCTATTTAACTATTAATTTTCAATTGTTAATTTCTATTCAAAAATTTTTCGATTTATGATATATTTTAATAATACTTGGATATAAAAATATTGACTTATAAATAAATATAGATATATAATAACTATTTTCTATTTAAGTTATTTCTTAATTCAAATTTATGGAAAATATTATTCTTAATTAATTTATATTTTAAATTTTTTCTTCTTGTAGTCATGGTGGAGTTTAATGCTTATCTGCAACACATGCCACAGCCGCATAATGGTGACGAGTTAAGCAACAAGCTAGGCCTTCTAAAGCAGCTGGTGGAAACCAATTTGCTGAAACATCGCACCGAATTAACCGACGCCATGTTGGAGACCCAGCGTGAGGTGAAGAGCTTGGAAATTCTGCTTGCTCGTCAGGTGCAGGAGACTATAAGGGCCGAATTGCGCAAATATATGGATAGCCAGAATATGGCAATGAGATCACAGGCAGCGACACCCGCTCCAACCTACGATCTACGCGATAGCATTAAGCAAATGCTGTTGGCGGGTCAAATAAACAAGGCCTTCCATCAGGCCTTGCTAGCAAATGACTTGAATCTTGTGGAGTTTACATTGCGTCACACAGATCGCATGCAGGTGTTTTCACCCGACGGCTGTCGACTGGAGCAGAAGGTGTTGCTCTCGCTCATCCAGCAAATCTCAGCAGACATGAGCAATCATAATGAGCTTAAACAGAGGTAATTACGAAATAAGTTAACTTACTTTTCACCAATTTAATTATTAAATATTATTGTTTTTTAAGTTACCTCAATGAGGCGCTACTGGCTATCAACATGTCGGATCCTATAACTCGCGAGCATGCGCCTAAAGTTCTCTCTGAACTGTATCGTAATTGCCGGCTGTTCATCAAGAATTGCCCAAAGAGTCCGCAATGCAGCAATGTCCGTCTACTGATCGCCATGTGCAGCGCTACGTATCGCGATCAGTTTAAATGATATCAAGAGCAAACTGCTTCAGCCAGTAGCTGGCACTGACAACATTTTCTTGACCCCTAAATCCCATGCACAGACTCCTTTTACACAAATACACTGACAATTATTTGTAGTTTGGCAACCGTCTTCTAGCTCTAGCTTCAATTTTGAATACCTAAGCTGAAAGTTTTCCCTATTTTCATTAGATATCTTTTTTGTTACTATTTGTTTTGTGCGTGTTTGTTTTATTTTTACTAGATCTTATTCTCTTGTTCTCGTCACGATATTGTCTTTTCCAACTAAGAAGAAAACTAAACAAAAAGAAGAAAACTTAAAAAGTAGGAAAAAAAAGTAAGATACATTTAGCGTGATCAACATTTGCAATAAGTTATATATAAATGTATTTTTTTAAATCATATTTTTAAAAATGATTAAGTATTTTTGATTTCGTTCCCTTATTGCACTTTTATCTATTCCTTCCCAGTTATTATGACGCTTATCGTTAAGCAGAGCTAAAGAAATATATTTTTAAAAAACTACTAAATATTTCCAAATACGAACGAACTTTCTTAAAAGGGACAAACAATTATGATGATTGCTAAACTAGAAGAAAACCTGCAAGTAAATGCGTAAATATTAAGCTAAGCCTGAAAGATAAACCATAACATTTATAATAATAAAAAAGTTAAAAAAAAATAAACGTAAACATGTAGTTTAATATATTGTGTATTTGGAAAAGAAAGAAAATGCATTTGAGACTGTATGTGGTACAGTCACATATTTCATTGTCTGGTTGAGGCTTTAGTTGACTAACTGATAGATATTTTTACGTCAAATGCGCAGAAACTTTTACCAAATTAAATAAAAACAACGTGGCAAAGGCTATAGTCGAGATCCCGACCATAGGATACCCGTAACTTATTCCAATATATACAAAGTACTTTACAGAAATTACTACCTAAAAAAAACGAATGCATACTTTTAGATAGATTGTATTGAAATAATACCTTTGTTGTGGTTAAGCGATATTATAGATAATACTAATAGATAACGTTAATAAACACAAAAAAGTATTATCTTAAAAACTGTTAGTGTGGTGGCGGCGTGGCTTAAATTTAAACAAACTTGCTTTGCGTGGGAGTTTATAGAAATTTTGTGCCAAATTTGGTTGCTCTCTCTTTAAGTCTCTTTTTTTATACAGACGAACGGGTCGTGACCAAAATTTAAAACAAACTTGACCTGCTCCAACGCCTTTGGAGTCTGTGGATGAAAGTTTCGTATCTCTATATTTTATAGTCTCTAAGATCTAGGCGCCCACAGAGACTGACAGACCGACAGACACACATGGCTTCATCGACTGGGCTATTGATGTTGATCAAGAATTTATATTCTTTAAAGGGTCGGAGAGGCCTCCTTCTCTCTGTTACATACATTCCAAAGAAGTATTTAAAGTATTTTAAAAATTTAATCTGATACCGTGTTATTTATATATTTTCTAGCGTCATCTATGAAAATATTACAAAATGTTGACTTACAGACTAATAGCTTCTTTCCACAACAATGTTTCTGTACTTTTTTTTTTAATTGAAAAAATGTGTAAATACTTAAGGAAATGTACATAAACATTGCAGGGGAAAGATGTTCTTAAACATAAACAAATATGTGTTGATTTCCACAGCGAATCTAAGGCTATGATAATAGCACCAACAATGAATAGTGTCCAGAGTGATCAACTGATGAGATCCAGCAGCTCCGAAGTTCTCTGCAAACATCTGCAACCACATCCCGTGGCACAAACGCTGTGTTTCTAAGGAGCAAAGAAAAAATTACAATATATTAAAGATTTAGTAATTGTAAACATTTATTACGTACCTCAAACCACTGCATCATGTGTTGCGTGTGGCCGCCATGTCCGCAATGGAGACACGCATTGGCCGCACCACGAACGGGTAGACAGCAAAGGGTGCAAAATAAAACTGGTCTCTTGCAGGGCTCACATTTGGGAGTACGCTTGGGCTTGGCACACCCGGAGCATTCGGTGACAAATTCCACTCCATGCGGTGGCGCCGGAGTATGCAACGTATGTTTTAGGATTAATGCACGTTTCGAGAGCAGCTGCCAGCCAAAGAGTATGTCTGCATAGACGCGCTTGAATTGATCAAAGAGCGGCATTTTAGTACGTCGAATTAATGAACAGGCATATGCATCTGCCTGTCCTAGCTTAAAGTCCAGCCAATCTAACGAATCGGACCAGGAATTGCTTCGCAACTGTTTCAACTGTTGCCAGTTACCAGTGACCGTACGTGTCTGTGCGGATGATTTGAAATCTAGTGGCAACACTGTGTGATACGGTGACAATTGTGCATGCAGTTGGGTTGGCAGCCGACAGCTGGTTACGTCCATGACATCCATGAGAGCAGCTGGACACTTGTCGAAAAGACAGGCCAACAACACAGCAGTTTGTACATCACCAGAACCGGCATAGTGCATTATCAGTGACTCCAGCAGGGATTTCTTGAAGGGATCTTTGTAGAAAAGTAGCTGGCAGCTCATCGATTCATGCGGCACATGAGGCGTCGCAATGAGCTCAGCCAGCAGCCAAATAGGCAACAAATCCAGCCGACCATGATCTCGACAGATTTCACCATTGCGACGACACGTCTCGGCAATGTTGCGCTTATCCAGGGTAAAATCTCGTGCCATCTCACGATTAATATGAAGCAATTGGCTAGCATCATAGATATTGACCACAGGCGTGGTGCCATTCATTTGTCGCATCACACGCTGTTTGCCCGGCTTACAGGCAATCATCCGCTCCTGTAGATAAAACGAGGCATTTGCATCCCGTTGCGTTGTGGCCATCGCATTGCCAAGCAGACCACTGCTATTGATGGCACTTAATGTACGCGGCGTGATGGCTTGGTGTTGACGCAGGGTCAGCCGTTTTGTGTTTAGCACCTGGGCAAAGGTGGTCAGCATCCCGATACCGTTAAAATGCACACCAGAGGTGCGGGGAAAGGGTATGCAGGCATCATGCAGCGCACTGGACAATGCGCCCTCCAATCTGGGCGATTGCAAGAGCAGCTGACTGCGATCCGCACCGGCACCAGCCACGGCTGTGACACGCTTCTTCATGGCCACGACAAGAGCACGCAGACACTGCTCCAGGCAGCTACGAGATTTCTTGACACGCTGCAGGGCGTTGGTGCGCAGCACTTTGAGGAGGACACCGCTTACATCGCTGGTTAGAGTCGTGCCCTGGCACAGTTGAAAATCGGGTGGGACATTGGGACTGGGATACGAGGTGGGAAAGGTCACCTGGAGTATCACCGTATGATCAGCCGCACAGATCTTAAAGCAAGCATAACGCTTAATGGCGTCCAGCATGTCCACATCCACATGCGGCATATTCGTGTTCAATAGCGAGAACTCATGATGCAGTGAGCATGTCGGTTGATCCGTCAACGAACGCGCAATATGCGTCTCTTCGCGTCGGGCATACACTCCCCCAAAACTTGGCGAGCGTGCCATTGGCAGTGTATTATTCCCAGCAACAGCATCGAGGGTGGCAGCTATTGGCAACGAGGCAGCTGCCATTGGACGCGGATGCAGTGCATGCAAAAATTCTGGCGGTGTTATGGTTCGCAATTCACTCAATTCGGATTCATAGCGTGGTGACTCGCTCTCTTCATCTTCATCAGCCGATGGTTCGCACAGTTTCAACATTGTATCATCGATTTTCCATACGCGCAGTGTGCGATCCCGTGACCAGGTTACCAGTTCCTAAAAAGAGTGGAGAGATGCTTTCAATAAATTCCACAAATCCAATGTAAAAACTATCTAAACAATTGTTTATTAAATATCCTGAAGTTTGTTATGAAAAAGTTTTTTGTTTTTTGAGATATTTCAACACCACTGATAGATGTAACTGATGCATCTGTGTTGGTATTATAAATTCTGACCAAATTTAGTTTAAATCGGTCCACTATATCATATAGTCTTAGTTGGGAAAACTTTTTTGTGTTTTAAGATTTCTTAGCCAAACTGATAGAATATGCATTCTATCGTCGTTTAATTCGGTCGACTATATCATATAGTTGTCATAGAACCGATTGGTCAAAAAGCAAATCACAGTATGAAATTTTTTTTGTTTTTTGAGATATCTTAACCAAATTGTATAATAAAGTATATATATTCTTGATCAGCATCAACAGCCGAGTCGATATCGGCATGTGTGTCTGTCCGCCCGTCTGTCTGTCTGACTGTCTGTATAAACAAAAGGATCTCAGAGACTATTAGAGGTAGAGCAACCAAATTTGGCACACAGATTTCAATATACCACACACAGATCAAGTTTGTTTTAAATTTAAGCCAATTTTAATAAAAACCACCATACACACAGTTTTTAAGATAGTACGTTTTTTATGGTAATTATTATTACTTTTATCTCTTGTCCCACTGAATCGCATCAAGATCAGACAAGTAGAACGGTAGTTAAGGCGATATAATGTTTTCAAAGTAAATTGAGCGAAGGTTCGAAATCAAACCTTCTTCTTCTTATTTTCAGAAGGTTTAACAAACCGGTTTGCGAACTAAGCCTAAGTGATGCTCTACGAATTGAGCAAGCGAACTGAATCCTTACTAACATTTTGATGGTTTGCAGCCTTGTTTGCAACCTTTTTGGCAAAAAATAAAAAAGTAATTAAAGATGACATATGACTTTTATTATTATCCCTCAAATATTAAGATTATAGTTAGATTTGTATAAAATTACTCAATATTTAGAATTATAATTTAGAAAATCATGGCTTAAAAGCAGAGATGTCTTTAAAACGATCATTATTGTGTTTATTTATTTTTTTATTTCCTGTCGTTGATTTTTGGAAAATAATAAAAAAAATAAAATAATCTTTATTTTAGATCCCTTATATATTCTGATTTTTAAGTAAGTTGTAAGTAATTTAAAATTCTCAGAATTATTTGTAAAATTTTAATTTCAATATATTTTAAATACATAATAGTTTAATTTAAAATATGAAACATATTGAATAACTTGAAAAATAATAATTATATGTCAGTTGTTATTCCAAACTGTATAACAGTTGCGGTCGGCTCTTATGTAGTTATATTTATATAATCAACTTGTACTTACGATTTCCGTAAAGTTTTCGCGATTGGGACGCCAGGCAAAGTCCAATATGACGTCGGTATGACCAACAAAGGAGCAAATTGGATCTGTTTGCTTGCTGTTGCTCCAAAGCAATAAACTGTTCTCACCACGACCTAAATGTGGCACCACAATGCTGACTAAGCCGTTGCCAATGGGCTGTAGAGTAAAGCAGATGATTATGGAAAGAGAAAGTATCTCAGTTGGTGAACTTACTGTGTAGCGAGCGCGCCAAACAGGCGACAAAGTGGTAATGATTTTCTCAGCTCTTCTGGGATTGCAGACATCAAAGTATTTAACGGTGCCATCCTGGCTGGCAGTGGCCAAGCATGTCTCCCGTTTATGACTCCAATTAATGCCATGCACGCGATTCAGATGGGCGGTAATATAATGCGTCGGGCAGCTGCCTTTACGTATATCCCAGATGCGCAAATCACCATCATGAGCAGCGGCCAGCAAATTGCCGGATACACGATTAAAGCCAACTTGTGTAGCGCCAGCTAAAAGCAAACAATCATTCATAAGGGACATAATGGAAAAATCATCTAAGTGATTATCAATTACACATGCAAACAGCGTTCAAGGATAACGCTGGCTTGCGGGGATCGCGCAAATCCCAAATGTGAGAGAAGGTGTCAATGGAGCAGCTAACCAGCAAATTGGGATTCTTGCTGTGCCAGTCAATGTCGGTCACGGTTCGCGTATGCCCACGCAACGAATTCTCATAGTAAGGTTCGGCGGGTCCCCAGCGCACAATATCAATATTTTGGCTGGTCTGCAAAAGTTGAAAGTACGAAACAATTAAATAGTATCTTCAATACGCCACATAGCTTACCGCTATAGCACAGTACTCCCGGCGACTGGGACATATGGCAAACTCTGCTACGGATACGTCGTACTTGGACTGCCGCTCGTGACGACGTAGTGTTCCATCGTCTTGACCCAATCGCTGCAAGGCCAAATGGCCCCGACCCGCTAGTAATACCCATTGGCCAGAGTAGTCTACCGACATGGCAGTGGCCTGGGAATCGCGATGCTCGTAGCATTTGTTGCTTTGTCTGATGATGTACGTTTGTTCGGAGCCTCCTACTCCCCTGTCACTCCGCTCTCCGCTGCCACTGCCAGAACGAAGTGTCTCAGTAGGCGGCATCTTTGCATATATGTAGGTGACAGTAAGGACAACATAAAGTGCTACATTTATTCAATTTTACCAACTAAAACCATGAAATAAAATGAACTGATAAGAGAAGACGAACACGGACAATAAAAATAACAAACTATCGCCTGTATATCGATGTGAATGTAATCGATGTTGGACCAGGGATGCAAGTCACAAATACGATATGAGTAATTTCACAAGCAAGGCAAATTAATAATTTCGTTATCGTTATCAAGTTAAAACTTTGTGTATTTTTATCAGTTGCTGAAAAACACAACCTGATTTATGCGTTTTTTGTATATCAAAAATATATTTGAAATGATGGATGCACTCAACGACGATTGCCATTTGCTAATAATAAGGCATTTAAATATAACAGACCAATTATCGCTATTCGAAGCAACAAAAGAAGAACCGAAATGTCGTTTGAGCTCAAATGTGCGCTACACTTGGCAACATCAGCAGAGTTTTACTTTGGATTTTGGCCACTTTTTGTCCTTTGAAGAGAAACCAGGACTGTTAGATGACTTCCTGTCCATCATATGTCCAACGGTGCAGGAATTGAACCTACATTTTCTTACTTTACATTTCCTGAAGTACTGGAGGCCCTACAAATTTCCGCAGCTATTATCACTAAGGTACACACTGAATGACGACGATGCGGAATCCAATGGGAACCAAGTCATATTATTAATTGCAGAACTGTTTCCAAGACTGACGAGTTTAAAGGCTTACGGTGTATTTGATTGCATTCACTTGGATAGCTTAATGTATTTGCAGAAACTGGACATGAGCGAATGCTGGTCCCTTACCCATAGATTTGAATGTGAACAAATGGGCGAATTGAAAATGTTGGAAGAGCTGATAATTCCAAATCAGGGTTTTGAAATGGGTCTGTGTGAGAGTATTATGCGCTTGCCCAAGCTTCAAACACTTACCTATAATATGAATTGTGAACAAATTGGATTTATAACTGGAATGCGGGCTAAGGATATTAAAAGAATTACTTTCAACGACAGCATTTGGGAGTTTAGACTACCCGCCTTACAAAGTTTGATAAATTTGCGTCAGTTAAGTTTATTGGAAGATGACGGATTTACGAGCAACCAGCTAAAAGAATTGATTGCAGCTTTACCACGACTGGAACGACTTGATCTTATTAATTTTCAGCTTTGGAGGTTTGAGATTGATCTTTGGGAAACTGTCGCCTGTTGTCCATCTTTAAAGATCTTGAACATATCTAGCATGCAGCTATATGCAGATTTTTTTTATATTAACAGGCGTCCCATGGAAAAGGTTTTGGATATGCGATCCACACCCTTGACCTTACATTGCCATGACACTGGCGAAAATGAGCATCTGGTAAATAGGGACACTCCTTTTCTTTAAAAGTTAATAATAACTTTTCCAATTGCAGATTCGCTTATATTTTAAACATCCCAAATTAAAGGTATTGTTTGAGCCATTAAATTTCAACTACATCGACTGTAATTCTGTAGAAATACATTTTTTGCCTTTCATAATGTCAACTAATGAAGAGGAGGCTATTTAATGTTTAAGTCTTAATATAATAAAAATATTATTAAAAGTTATATTACATTAATAAAATGTTTCTATTGACATTGTCTACTGTCGAAGGGGAAACTGATTAATGTATTTTAGAAATATTTTGATAATAACGTGGAATTCGTATGCATAATGCATTATTAATTTTATAATTTTGTTTTTATTATTCATTATCAATTTTATAAATAACTTTAGGAAGATAAGTAAGCAGTTTTACCACGAATGAATCGATATGACCTTATAGAGGAAGTTTTGGAAGTTTGAATTAGAGCTTTGACAAACTGTCGACAGTTGTCCAACTTTGGTGATCTTAAACATATCGGGCACGTAGCTACACATCGACTCTTTGAATATTAGCAGGTGTTCCATGAAATAGGTTTTGTATACACGATCAACCCCATTGATCCTACATTGTCACGACACTGACAAAAACGAGCATCTGGTGAGTAGGGACACTTTTTCCCTTTTGCAGCTAATAACTTTTAGAACAACTTTTTCTTAAGAAGAGGAAGTTTGTTTAAGAGGAAAGAAAGAAGGAGAAGAGAAAAAAAAGGAAGAAGAAAAAAGGGAGAAAAAAGGAAAGGGGAGAAAAAAAAAGGGAGAGGAAAAAGGAAAGAAAGAAGAAAAAGAGAAGGGAAGAGGAGGAAGAGAGGAGAAAAGAAGAAAGAAAAAGAGAGAAGAAAAGAAAAAAAAGGAAGGAGAGGAAAAAAAAAAGGAAAGAGGAGAGAGAAGGAGAAGGAGAGAGGAAGAAAAGAAGAGGAAAGAGAGGGAGAGAGAGAAGGAAGAAGAGAGGAAGAAGAGAGGGAAGAGAGGAAGAGAGAGAGGAGGAGAGAATGGAGAGAAAGAGAGAGGGGGAGGGAGGGGAGGAGGAGGGGGGGAGAAAAAAGGAGAGGAAAAAAAAAGGTGCTTAACGGTTTTATATATGCGATCAACACCATTAATCCTACATTGCCAAAATATTTGCGAATACCAGCATCTGGTAAGGAGAGACCCTCTTTTCCTCTTTGAATTTATAATTAACCTTTTTACTTGCAAATTCGTTTACATTTCAAGCATCCAAAATGAAAGGTTTCGTTTAAGCCCTTAAACTACAATTATTTCAATTCTACTTTACCATATATACCGTATGTGTGTTTGACTATCTCAACAACCCAATTAAATCCTGTTAATGTAAAATGATATCAATATTTATGTAATATTATTTTTCAACTTTCATAAATCAACATGATGGGCTTGATCAAATGAAACTTCTAAAATTTTTAGAAGTTTGTCAAAAGGTTCAGTTTTTATCGTATGAGTTGCTATCTTTATTCATACTTATATATATACTTTACATATATTTTCTTAAGCTTAGCTTAAAAAATTTTCAGTTATATCAATTCACAAATTTTTAATGTATTTAGTTTGATTATTATTTTAATAAAATTTGATATTCGCTACATTTTTTCTTACTTGAATATAATAACTACTGAGAATTGTAATATACAAAAATTTGGTTTTTGACTATAGACATGTAGACATGACTAATTTGTTTATGATTATTTTTATTGTCACTAAATGAACTTAAACTGCAGAACTATAGAATACTTAATACCTGCAGATCTCTCTAAACTGTGATCAAGGATAACTTTATGTAAAGTCTTCCCTAAATGTTTCAAAGAAATTCAATTGTTTTCAGTTTGGCTAAATCTAGAACTTAATTAATTTTCACATACACAAAACACACACACTTTTACACACACAAATCTAAGGCTATAAATTGCGTTGAAAGTCTTGGCTTATCTATGACAATAACAGAACATTTTAAGAGTCGAGTCATTGATGCAGTAGCTCTGGCTGCCATACAAATTAATGCGACTGATGGTGCCAGTTAAGGCACTCGCATATCCGGACATTCTCACAGTGGATTCGAAGACTCCGAGACCTGGTTTGGTTTGTAACCGAAGTGTTATATCCATGGCATAGTCCGTGCGTAGTTCTTTAAGTATTTTGTGATGTGGCGCTGCAATAAATGCCTGCAAGATGGAGTTCAAGTATAGGGTGCGGCATTGAGGATGCGCCACAAGGCGATCATTGATCAGTCGGACTAAATAGCGGGCGGCACGCTGGACACGCCCATCATTGGTGGGCAATTCCTCGCGCTGATGGCAGGTGCACCAATGGGCCGCAATCCCGGCCTGCTCACAGTTTCGTTCTACCGGAACCGGCAGGAAGAGGCTTATCCCACGGGGCAGCGTGCTGTCAGTATCCTTAAGCTCCTCAGCACTTCGTTGCAATTGATCCGCCTCCAATTTACGCATATCGAGCAACTGCACCAGTGTGGCATAGAGATCAAAGTGTGTCGTCAGCCGTTTGGCATTCAGCTCCAGATTGGCCAAGGCCAGTGGATAGCGTTGCTTAAGCCACGCCGGATAAAGGGCAATCAAAAGTGGTTGACGCTCCTCCATCATACCCTGGTATGTCTTGCGGAATGATCCCCAGCGCATGCCGTGATCTGACATGAGCAGCACCAGCGTGTGATTCAATATGCCCGACTCCTGCAGCAGTCGTAGATTGAGGGCCAACTGGGCGTCTAGCAATGTGGGTGAGTTGAAGTAATCATGTGTCAGCGACACCGACCAGAAGAACGAGAAGAACAATTCACGTTGCATGTGCGGCACCAGCTTTCTCATGTACTCCATAAGGACATCGGCTGTGCGTCGACCGCCCATGCAGAGATTAACATTCAAATCCTTTTTGTAGGCTATGCGCTTCTCCATTTCAAGTACCATTGGACGCAGATAATAATCCGTTGGAGCTCGACGAAATCCACTGCGGCAAAAGTTGAATAATCCCAGCAAGCCAACATCCTCGGCAAAGATCGTCTTGTAGCCGGCCTGCTTGTAACGCTTCCAGATGAAGGAGCACCCATCGTAGCCAGGCGTTGCCATTGGTGCCACACATGATATATTTAGCTCCTGATCGTCCAGACCGCTCAGAAGTGGCACTAGATTCGGAAATGTATTATCGCCCACCTTGTTGAAGCCCCAGAATTCGACGTGAGATAGATTCTTGAGGATATAGGCAGCGGTTCGCCGCATCTGACGACGGAAATTTAAATGGGAGACGCTATCGATGCCGAGAACCATGACAGACAGATGATCCTGTGGAACATCTTGAGTACCATTAAAGCGACTAAAGCTCTTCTTTTTTTTTCTTTTTTTATCCGGTTTATCGACCGCAAAGAAGTGACAATCCAAGTAAATAATTGTGTCCATGGCATCAACGCATTCCACAGTTATATACTCTAAATCCTTGGACAACTGCACCGTATCCGTTAGCTTGAATGACACGGATTTTAAATACTCATTAGCCGTGTCCGATTTGCGTTGCAATTCCGAGTATTTACATTTAATTGTCGACAGATCCGTTATATTATAAAGTCGCAATTGTTCACTGGCATTCAGATTGAGAAATAGCTTTCCGGGAACAACATCACTGGTCCGGATCAATGGCTTGTGGCACTTGTAAGCCTTCGGTTTGAACATGAACTGAGCTATGTTATCGTCGAGCACCTCAAAGTAGGGCATCCGACAGCCGGCTGTGTCAATAAAGTATGCCTGGGTCATATTATATTCATCATCGATGCGTGCTATAAAATCCAATCTATCACGTAATCTCAACAGTTTTGTTCTCAGATTGTAGTCCACAAAGAGATAGGAGAAGACACATACACAGAAGATCACAATCACAATCTTCTTGAACTGCCCACGATTCTTCGTCATATTATAGTACCGATAATAATGCTGCAGATCACGTTTCGTCATATATTTCGGGTCCAGCAGATATTTGCTTCTGTAATTTACAAGGTTTAGTTTTATTAGTCAAGTTGTTCGCCAAGCATTTTACTTTAAAACAATTTTGACAATGCTTACTATAATTTCAATAATTAAGGTCTTTATCGAGAAGACCAGACAACGGTCTGGTAAATCAAACTCCATATATAAAAACTGTGAACGAATTTGATAGCTATTTCATACAGGTTTGTTCTAGAAATCGCTAAAAATTTTGAAAAGAAATGTTTTTGAAAACAACCGTTCGAAATGTTGATGTTCCTAAAATGTCAAGTATTTAATATTTTCGAACATTTATTTTTTCCTTTTTATACCATTTAAAAGATATTTTAATTGAATTTAATAAATATTTAATTTTGTCAAATCTCTTAAAACTTTTTAGACATTTAAAAACAATGGTTTTTTTCACGAGCACCAGCAATTGCTTTTGGGTTGCTTTTGCACTGTTATAGATTTGTAAAAAACAACTCTTTTTTTAAAGTAATGTCTAAAAATATGCAGCACTTTGACTGCAGCTGCTTACTGACACAGCCTAAAAATCACAACACAAGAAAGACGACACTATTGTCTTTTTAATATTCTCAACACTGGCACTAAACATCAACAGCTGACTCTACTACAAATGGCGGGACGCGATTCATCAATTCTTGAATGAAAGTTGTAACAAAATTACAAGCAAAAATAAAAATCCGCAAATAAGATTCAAATGCACAATCCAGTTAACTCAATGTTGTATTTTCGTGGCCACCGCTGTATAAAACGATGCGTTATCACTTAATGCGAGGTACAGATCATAGCATTTTGTGTTAATTTCGGGTTAATTTGTGTCTGAATTCTTGTTTAGAAATTCACACATGTGTGGAAATTACGTGGTGTCGACTTTCCTGTTGCTGCTGCAGTTGCACCTGCAACTGGGGATCGTTGGTGAACGATGCAATAAACTAGACGTGCCGCCCAATGGATACTTAATAGAAAAGCGACATTTTCTGCAACTTCTATGCGAGCAAAACTATATACTAGTGGGCAAGTCCACAATTAGATGTGGAAAATATGGACGACCCTTTGATAAGAAAATCTTCTGTGCCAGTAAGTACCAACTTCATAGAGAATTACTCTGGTTTAATGCGATATGACAAGTTTAAGACTGATTTTTTAAGTTCGTGCAATTATAAATATTAATTATTTAATTTGATTTAGGACCAGGCTGTGCACGACCATCAGATCCGGAGGATGGTAAAATCCAGTTGGAAAACGGCTTATCAGCTGTTGTTAGCTGCAAGACGGATTTTGTAGTGACCGGAAATACTGTGGGCTATTGCAACGGCAAAGCTTGGGATCGTCCTTTGGGTTGGTGTCGTCATCGCAATTACTCGCTGAGCCACACCTGTGACTTTGAGAGCAAGGACCTCGGGGGATGGAGTTTTAGCAAATGGTGGTACTGGGCATCCAGCGTTGGAAATTATCATTCGGACCTAACGGGACCACAACTTGATCACACCCTGCAAAATGCATACGAGGGACACTATATGCTGCTGGAGACTAGCCCATATGCGAATGGCCTCCAACATTTGATATCTCCAAAATATTCGAAAGAGTTGAGCTTGAAAAATTTGTGTTGTTTTCGCTTTCATTATTACATGTATGGCTCTGGAGTTGGCAGTTTGGTGGTGTCAGTAAAGCCTGATCAAATGGGACTGGATGAAATGTGGAAAAATAACAGACTGTATGTTTGAATTGAATTACTGGCTTAAGCGGATGCCGATTTGCTCTGATAATACTTATACACCACGTCCTCTCTCTTTCACTCTCTCATTTAGCTATCAAAAGTTAAACATAACTGGCAATCAAGGCAACCAATGGTTTGAACATACGATTCCAATCGACGAGATGAGCGACGACTTTCAGGTGGTGTTCACCGCAACCGATGCCATAACTAATTTTGGAGATATCGCCATCGATGATGTGCGTTTGATAACGGGCAGGGAATGTGGAGAAGGCGACTTTGCTACCACGACAAGAGAGGTCGTGAGGGAGACCACAGAATTCGCTAAAGATATAGCATCAGCAAAAATATCAACAACGGCATCACCATCTTCAGCATCCGGAACTCGTTCTACAACAACCTCAGCAAGAACAACAACATCATCAACAAGCACTGCTCTACCAGGTAAGGAAAAATATTTACGTGTCAGACTTTCATTGTCCTTCTTGAATCTTGATTTTATTTTCGATCCAAAAGTTTTAAATACCAAGACTTAATTTTCGCCGGATCGGTCTCTGACCGATTTCAACCAACTTTAGTAAGGATGTATAAGACTAACTTAGATGCATATTCTAAAAATATATTTTCGACCGATTGTTTCTATGGACGCTATATGATATAGTGGTACGATTCAAAAAAGAAACAAACTTAAGCTGCCGGCAATATAGCTTTTAAATTGCTCTTATAATTTGGATAAGAAATTTTTTTTAACAATTTGTGGGCGATATTGAGGGCGGTGTAGAATTTTGAAACAAACTTGATCTGCCTGCAGTATAGAGAAACCTACATACAAAGGTTGGTGTCTCAAGCTCTTATAATCTCTGAGATTTATGAAGGTGTTCATACAGACAGAAGTTTCTATATCGACTCGGCTATTGATGCTGATCAAAAATATATATACTTTATAGTGTCTGCCACGCCTCCTTCTGGCTGTTACGCACATATTCGGTAAAACAAACAAACTAGAACCCTGTAGTTTTTTTAAGTACGGGGTCTAAAAATTAATCTAAATCTAAAATAGCTTTAAAAAACAACACTTTTTTTTAATTTAAATGCTTCGAATGCAATCTTCGAATGCAATCCAAATTAAAGTCTTTTAATTTTTTACAGCACCCACCTCGGGTGAGATTGATGGAGAATCCGGGAAACAGAACTTTTCAAATCCCGTTCGTTTTGTGTGGTTCTTAATGCCTGTTATTATATTGATCATAATTCTTGCCAGTGTAATATATTGCTGGCGACGCCCCAATGGAGGTGCCATCTTGACAGGGACATTGACAAAGAAACAGGCCAAGCTGAAAGGTGTATCACTCCGAGATGAGAATCGCATTGGGAGATGTGACTCGCAAACTCCACTTTGCGGAAATGTTCCAGAAAATGAGAGCGATGAGGAGACAATCCTCTAAAGTGAGAGTTAGCTGAATATACTCAGGTTAACTAGTAATATCTAACCAACTTATAAAATTGGTATGAAATAGGCTATTATTATTTACAGCCAGACTACACTGATACCTAAAAATTTATAAGTGAATTTGATATGATATGGTAATAAAAATAAAATGTGTTAAAAATAAAATAAAATTTTGATTTATTGCAGTTTTGTTGCAGTTTGTTGCAGTGTTGGTTTCAATTGCCAGTCTTTAACTTTTATTTGAATTGTGATTAGCTCTAAAAGCACCTAACCGAATGTGTAGACGTAAAGACTGTGCATGTACATGTGATTGGTTATTTATCCATTTAGCTCGAAAAACAATAGTAATATTACAAGCTTCCCATTTTATTAATTAGTGAAAAGATATCAACAATAAAAAGTCCCCAAATGTTTTATGATAAAATACAATTAGATCTGTTATATACCTATTCTGTTAAATTTCATTTTTGATAAAGCTAAAATTATAATAAATGTATAAAAAAATTTATGTGTACATAATTATTTAATACGTGTAATTTATCAATATCGGAAATTCTTCCCCCTAACAAGGTTCATTGTCGTTCATTCGACAACGTGTCCAACAAGCTGTCTACAACTGATGTCAATATGCTGACTATCATTAATTAAGGCAACAAATATTTTATAATGGACAACAGGCAGAACACAGAGAAGGAGCACTCAGATTGCAGTTCCCTTCGCTCCCAAACCGAGCTAGACAAGCATGTCGGGTGTCCTTTTGTAAGCGCAAGGACGTGATGTTGTCAATGTTTTCTCTATTTTTTTCTTATATTTATATTTTGTTGTTGTAAATGGGTGAAGATATGAGTATTCTGAAAGCTGGTCTGTTGCTGACTCATGCATATGCAGCAAGCTCCGAAGTGTGCGGTGCAAATTAATTGCTCAAAGAAAAAGTCAGAGAGCTGGTAAAACTAAGAATTTCTTGCTAGCTTTCACAGGTGCCGTCAAAAGCCAAACTGGGCACTTACCGGTCCCACACATACCATATATGATATGAACCTGAATCAAACACGTAAATTATATGGAGGCAATCATTCAAATCGAAGAGTCAGATTTATTAGGGGTACATATGCATTTATGTGCATATAGATCGAGTGCTTACTTTGGTGATTCAATTTGATAAATTTTGATAAAGGTTAGATTCGGCGGTTCGAACCATAGAGCAGGACATCGGTTCTGTTCGCGAATTGGTTTATATACCCCCTCAACCCAAAGTTTGGGTTCGAACCCTGGTTCGATCTCATACAAAAAAGTATTAGTAGTGTTTTACTCTTTTCTCTACATTTTGAACTTATTAAATGTTTTCTTTTTAAAGAAATCAAATTTTGATGATAACACTAGGCAACAAAATTGAACTTTTTGGCTATTACAAGAACCATACCCACTTTTTTTTATAGATATTTGGCCAAAAACGACGAAACACATTTTTTTGTTTTTGTGGGATTTTATTTAGAATTTTTTAAAATTTGGCTTTTTTTATTACTTTTTGTCAGAAGTGCTCCCACACTTGCCATCATTACACGAGAATGCCGATTCATCAAAGCTATACTTTATCTGAAAGCTTATGAATATATCTATATTTCATTAATACACAGACAAAGATTTAAACCAGTAGTTTAGGAGATATCAATTCTTTAATTAAGAAAATTAAGATTTTTTCTTAGCTTTTTATTAGCTTTTTTTCAGTTTAAAATTCGAAGAAAAGTCTAAAAAAATTTATAACATTTTATTTAATATTTTATTTGCGTAGTTGCATAGGAGCCGGCAAATTTCAAATTCTCGCAATAATCAGATGCAAAGCACACCTTAATTTATTTGTAATGTCTTCTTTTATTTTATCTGTCCAGCCTAGAAGTATGCAATTAAAATTGTTGCTTGGTTGTCTATCTGCCTGTAAGAATGCAATGTAAAACTTACTTCCCATTAAACTGAAAGTTGGCAACAGTGCTTCAAGCAGTCTGCTTTCCGACCTTATATCCCAATCTCTGTTCAATTTGCACTTCTGCTTAGACGGAAATCTATTTTTCGATACTGAAAACTTATATCATTTGTTTGTATTTCAATCGATTCAATTGATGTTTCAAATTGCATTTTGCCAGAGCAAATATAAAATAAACTTAAGGTGCAAATGACATTCGAGTTGGTCCTTAAAGTAAACAAACTATATCAGCTATTCACACGCACACACATACACACAGATACGGGCTGAGACTTTTTGTGTACTTACTCATAGCTCATGTCGCCGTATTTTCTCTTATCCTTTGTCGTATAGTAGGCACGCATCTTAGCACCTTTTGGTATTACGAGTAAATCCTTAGGTTTATCTCAGTTCGTACATCTATGTATGCCGTGTTATGTCCTTGACATTTTGTTATGCTTTTGCCGTCTGTATCAAACGTTAATTGTGGCAAACTGCTTTTGGTGCACTTTCAATCAAACATTTTCCACACAATTGGGTTTGTCCTGCTGCCCCCCTTCGTCCTGCCGCGAAACGAGTTTGTAATGTTTCGAACTTTGCTACCTGGAGCAGCTCCAGTCGCCTCTGCTGCCTGCCCACCAAACACTGGATGCTGTGTGAGCTCTAGCTGCCCTTCGGACGCCAAAGTAACATTACATATATTCTCTCCTCTCTCTCTCTCTCTCTCTCTCTCAATTTCTCTCTCAAGCACTCTGTGTTTTGACAGTTTTCTGGGCTGCCAGAAACATAACTTACTGCGCAGGACCTTTATTTTGACAGCTGCCAGGGATGCTGCGCTACATTGTACACTGCAAAAATTTAAAGGATTTTTTCAATATTTAATTTGTGTATTTTATTTAATTTTAAATAATATCCGTGTAAATATAGAAAACCTTGAAAAATATTGTATACAAAAAATTATTTAAAAAAAAATCGTCGATAATAATTATTCTTCTACTTTTCAAAAGTGTAATGAGTAAACTTAGAGTATTAAATTTCAATTACATTGTTTAACTTGCATAACAAAAAAATGTTTACATCATATTGTTAAATTTTTAATTCAATTTAAAATTGATTTTTAAATACAGTTAAGCTTCCCTTACTCGAATCACTGTTATTGAAAGGATAATTTCGACTTTTGGAGACTTAGAGATATGCAATTATTTTTTAGTTTATTAAAAGATACTACAATTTACTTATGTTATATTGTGATCTTATTATACCTTAAAAATAAAATGTCTTAAACTAATGACAACAAACTCATATATTCAAATTGCGAGCTGTTTTTATCCTTAAAGTTTAACAAAGCAAATCAAAACAAAAACCGGTAATTAATTGCTAGTTAGAGTATCAAAAAGTGTGGCATATTTAATGGGGTTTCTTGTTGCAATTCTTTTTATTTAGTTTTTAAATAAGCCAAATATTAAACAACGATGACAAACATTTAAGAGATTCATATGTATAACTTACCACTTGTTGCCTTTTGCTGTTACTAAATGTTTCTACTTTATGGCTGATTATTGTGATTTGCATGTTGCAAATGCCACACGTTGGGTTAATTGAGAAACTTGTATGTGATTGGAATGATTTTATGGGGTCAAGAAACGCATCGACTGTGTTTATGGCCAATGAACTTGCTGACAGCCTACCCGCAGAGTCCTCTGAGTTCAGTGTGGAATGAAGGATACGTATGTGATTCAATATCAACATTTGTTTTTTTTTGATTTGTATTTGATTTAAATTTGTTCTTTTTTATTTTAAAATAATGTACGCATTCTAGCTACTGAAAAGCTATTTTTAAAAGTGCAGCATGGCATTAAGTACCGATTCGAAAAAGGAGCTGTAATCAGACATGCAAATACTTTAGCTTGTTAAGGACTTCCTGTGGCGTTTGCCTGGCCATTTTTGCTCATTAAGATGAAAAAACGCAGTTGCCAATGATGAAAGCACAGGCGGATCAATTGGGCTGCAACAACTACCCGTAAGTTCATGTGTGTGAGTGGGTGTGTGTGCGTGTGTGTGTGTGTGTGTGTTAATAACTTTGCTGCAGGCAAACATGGATTTTTATGTTCAATAATTACAACAACAACAAATCATAGGAAAGCGTAAATCACAAGACTGAAAAGAGCATTTCTCTGTTGACGTCTTTTTCCTGCCCACAGCTTTAACTGCCCCGTTGACCCCTTGTGTCTTTGAACGCCTTTTCAAGTAGTCGATTAACAAGCGTTTGTAATGTTTCATTATTGTAAAAAATGAGCAAAAAAAAAATCACAAATAAAATAAATGGAGACGCAGATGAAATCTCGCTATAAAAGCGGGCATTGCGTTAAGGCAACGCTTCAGTTGAAATTTCAAGCTGTGCTCGGTCAGCGGAATCACTGGGAAAATTGCAGCCAGAAATATCGAAATAAATTAGTTACCAGAAGGTGCAGCACACCTTTCATCCTACCAGCCACAGAGACTATCATGTTGCAGCGTCGCTTGGAGAATCAGAAACAGCGACGATTTCGTCGCCAGCAGCTGGAGAGGATCGGCAGCAGTCGAAAGGCGAACTATTTGCCTGGTTTGTTAATTGTGCTGCTGGTGTTGCTGCAGAATTTTGAGCTGCACATGTGCCGGCAATTGATGCGACGCAGCGGCAACTCATTGCTCAAGGATACGAACGAGAACAGCCAGAGGATGGAGGAGCTAGCCAGGAGTGAAAAGCGCACCGTTGCAGAAACAAGTGTTGGCCAACCGGAGGAGATTTTTAGTGCGCCTAACGATGCCGCTGACATGAGCTATGATGAGTACCCGGTGAGTAATGACACCCCTCGGGGGTGAAGGTAACGACGGTGATGGCAACGGCGACGGCGACTCTGCCAGGGGGTGAACTGGCAAAGCAATTCCTGTGTGGGCATTTGGTCAAACCCAAAAAGTCGTATCATTTTACAGACTACAAATTTTGTAACTGTATATTTTGCATTTGATTGCTTGCCCTGCAGGTGATTTTGTTCTAAGGTCCTTCCTTTGATATTGCTCTAAACTTCCTACTCTTACCCTCCCCTCTAACTTGGTCCGCTGACGTCACACACAAAATAATGTTGGCATCATTTGCGACAATGTCAAGATATGAAATGTTCCTGTGGGCGTCTTCAAATTGCGCATATGCCATGTTATACAAATTTTGAACGCGCTTAAAGCGCATTTACTTAGATAAGTGTACTTAACTACTCATGGTATTGTATGGCGGACATTTTAAAACATAACATTTACATTATTTTATTTTTATATATTTTATGTTTTTAACTTGTTCTTTACTTATATTCTTTCATATTGCAGCTTTTATTGTAATTTTCAAATTGATTTTTTCACTTGATTAATTTATAAAATTTAAAAAAGGATTCTAAAAATTTTGAAAGTGTTTTTTCGAAAGCAATTCATTTAAAAATCTCATAAGATTTTTATACAAAGCTGCCTATCTGTATTCCTTGACTCTTATGATTTATGATCAGCTTTGTTCAAGGGGCGGACCAAATTTTTTTTTTTTTTAAAGTATTTTACACACCAGAAAAAAATTCTGAAAATTATTGCTTTTGAACACAAAATTCGGAAAGTGTAGAAGTTTTTTATATTTCATACACGGTCCGAGCCCGAAACTTAGAACTTTTTATTTAAAAAAAATTTGATTAATGTTAGATCTTAACAATTTCGATCTTCTTTTATTTTAAACATTTATGGATGACAAAATTTACATCAAGATTAATATGATATTTTTCAAATTGTTGTTCAAAAAAAAATTTGATAAAAAGGGGAAAAAAAATCAAGTTAGAGGGGGCGGGGAGAAAAAAAAATTTTTTTAAAAAGGGGGAGCCCTTTTTTTTAGACTGTTATAAATTATTTGCCAATTTTAAAAAAATTATAAATTAAATTTCATTTCATGCAAATTGTTTATATTTAAATAATAATTGAATTTAATTTATCAAATTGAATAAAACCAAAAGCACAATAAAAGCAATTGTCGATGTCCCTAATAACAAAAATGAATCGAGTTAATTGTCACAATTGTATCATTAAATTAAATTCATAAAATGACAAACAATACTTTTTAAATTATTTTTTTATCACCAATTATGTTAATAATTTATAATTTCGCTCAGATTTAAAATGGATTTATGACAACCCAATTTTGTGTATCCAAATTTATACACAATATACCCTTTAAGCAATAAAATTTTCAAAGTTTTATATTTTATTTTTGCTTTTGATGAAAAGTTGTAAAGACTCTAGGTAGATTTGGGATTTATTTATGTATCAAATGAAACCTTTTTATATTTTTTGTGCTTTGAAAATTTTTAAAATTATGTTTCACAGTGCATTGCAGCTCCATAAATGATTCATTTAAAACTTTAATTTTATCATCACAGTGCATTGATATAACTTCAATAACTAGTAATCCGGAGAGGTAAAAAAGGCAACATTTTTATATTTTTTTATATTTTTATATCTTATTATATGTAATAAAAATCATGGAAGAAAACCCTTTAGAGATAGAACAGTCATCTTCAAGTTTTCCCTATGTAATTGTATGAAAGCTTTCAGTATATTGAAAAAAAAAATGTGTAACTTTAAGATTAAATCATCAGAAGTACCTCAGAAGTAAACCACGTACAAAATACTTGACTCAAGTACGATTCTGTTAGTTAGACAAACAAATTTTAACGTTGAGTAGTTGCCATTTCATCTGCATATTCTCTTTATTTAATAATAATATTCTGAATACATACCACAGAACAAAACTAAATTTTAAAAGTACATGCTTAAATTAAAAGCAAAAAATTTTAGTTTTAGATTTTTTTTTGTGTAAGAATTTTAGAATAAATGTGTAAGATTCCGGATTTAAACTTTATTTTTAAGCTTTAAATAGTGCTTAGTATATAATGATGATCATTTTTTCTTAAAAAAATATAAATTAGCCAGCTCAAACTAAATTCATACCGTGATGTGTTTGCGAAATTAAATTATGTAAATTTAAAGCAATTCACATCTGAAAAGCCTTGCCGAAGTTTAAAAGGACGGATAGTCCCCTTTCCATCAGTATTTAATAAGGCTTAGCTCAGAAACAAAAAATACCCAAATTAATCTTAGCTAAAACTCACTTACTTATAATCATTTCAAATCTTAACTTCTCGTTTCATATCCTAGATGGTTGTACCAAAACGAGCTGCTTTGTTGTTGGATCGTTTAATGGTTGCACTGCATCATGCCTTGGAGAATGAACGGGAAGGTCATCGGATTGGAGACTTCTATGCCAATAAAAACATGATACAATTAAAGCCAATCGACTACAAAAATGGAATTGAGCAGCTGCAGCCATCAGAAGAAGGTAAATTTCAAAAATTAATTATCACATGTATGGCAATAGTAATAATATATTATTATTTTATTTTTATTGAATATTGAATTTAGGTGTCAGTATGCCATCAAATAGCAACAGTTTTCATATGTATAGCGATGATGATCCAGGCGCTGGATTGTTGGATTATGACTTTAAAGACTTAAATCAAATAAATCGCGCGACTGGCGAAACAGTAAGTTGGATATTGAAACCTAAATATGCAATTAAAGAACAAATCAATTAGCATCGGGCAAATGTGTAAGAAAATTTCAGTTAATGGCAAAGAGCTTTCAGAGAAGAGCCGGCGGCGTTGGCACTACTGTGCTGGGCAACATGGAGGCGGCAACATCGACGCCCGGATCATCGGCTGCAGCTGGAGCTGGTCCTGGTGGCAGGCGCGTCCATCACGTTATCAATGGAGGTGGTCGCATGTATTGGCGCTGTTATTTCAATGCCGTCAGCTGTTTCTAAGCCAACACTAAACTAAAAAAAAAAAAACAAAAAACGAACTAAAACAGAAGTTAAAGACAATTATTAATAATTTTTTTGGCTCCAGGCTCGGCTCCAGCTTATAATAATTCGAAAAATTTAATAAAACACGAAAATAAAAATCACTTTACGTTTCCTTGGCCTGCTATGAAAGTTGTTCGTGTAATTAACTGAAATCATCTGTAAACATGAATTGTAAACTGCAAACTGTATTTGAATTTTGTAAATGTATAGATGTATCTAAGTTCGAATATCTCTTGCCATTGACTTATTAACTTATAACACTTATTTCTGTGTATATCGGTACAGCTGTGCTAGTTTGTGCACTGCCTAATAAATAAACTAGAAATCTATCTTTTACAGCTACTCATCATTCATAAATTTTCCCATCTCTATGTATCTAGAGTGTATATACAGTGGTCGGCATATTTATTTTGACAAAAACGTAACGTTAAATCTACAGTGATCGGCATATTTATTTTGACAAAATTTAACGTTAAATATACTCATAATTTAAACTTACTTTATATAGATCTTAGCATCAATGAAAAGGTCATTTAAATCCTGTTTAAATGGTACAAAATTTTCCTTAACCCATTAAGGGGGTCTTCTCATTCAAAACCCGTTTTTTTGGACCCTTTTTAAAAAAATTCTTATTTGAAAAAGCAAAGAATAATTGAAAACTTTTTTTATTTATTGTATTACAAAAGGTTCAAAGTAAATAAAAAAATTTTTTTTGCCCCGATGTTCAAAAAGTAATGAGACTTCAAAAAAAGGTGTCGTCACGGCGGCCACGATTCCGGGTTTCCGGAGCGTCGGAAATGAAAAAAAAAAACGGGGTTATAATCAGTATAGATGTAATTCTCGGGTGAAGCAAGATCATAATTTTGTGATTTTTTTTGACAAAATGGCGGCCATTCAAAAAAAATTTCAATTTCGGGCTTTTTTTTTGTAGTTTAGTGTAAAAAAAAATAGTAAAAATTTTTTTAAAATTATGGTCTTGCTTCACCCGAAAATGGTGACAATTCTGCGTCGATTCCACTTTGTTTCATGAAAATCGGTTCAGTTGAACTGGAGATATCATGGCCGCCAGTTCGAAAAACGTGGTTTCGAGATAAGCGCGTTTCAAGTTTGAAGTTTGAAGAAAATAGCTCATTTTGACGAAGACCTTGCTTCACAAAAAAGGCTGTATCTTCTAAAGTATTTTGAAATTCAAAAAATCCTTTTAGGGGAATATTCACAACTTCCCAAGCTATAAATAAATGCAAAAAAAAAAAGTCGAAAAAAAAAAGTTGCTCAATGAGAAGACCCCCTTAAGTACCTTTTAAAATATTTGAATTTACGTTAGGATCTACTTTTTTGACTTTTTTCCTGTGGCATAAACAAAAAATGTTTTGATGCAAAAAGTTTCTTCAAGCAATTCTAATAGTGACGGCAAATAGAGTTTTTCATAAATGCTTTTGCTTACATTTTTTTATGATGGGATGATCTCAGAGAAATTTTGTATGAAATGGAGGAAAAAGTGGCTTAAATAGTCATTTTCAGCAATTTTCAAAAAATCATGAAATATATAAGTACAGAGATTTTTAAAAAATTCTTTTTGCAGCCACTATTAGAATTGTTTGAAGAAACTTTTTGCATAAAAATATTTTTTGTTTAAGCCTAAGAAAAAAAGTTTTCAAATTCTACGTCGACAAAAATTTGAAATTTTTGATGGGTACTTAATGAGTTAAGAAAAATTGTGTATAATTCAAACAGAGATTTCATCATTAATGCTAAAACCTTCATCTTATAAAGCTAGCTCAAATTATAAGTACATTGAAATTTACATTTGTCAAAATTAATATGCCGACCACTGTAATAGTAGTGGCATCGTAATCATAAATTATGTGGGATTTGTTGCTGTGTGGGCTGCAAACAGCCAGACGCTAATTCGCACTGACTAATATTGACTGGCAAAGCCATAAACCTTCAGGAGCAATTCAAACACACACACATTTACCCAAATCTCTTGTTATCAGTGAATCAAACTCTCAAATAATTTTATTTATTGGTCAAAAGTAAGTTCAATGAAAATATATATATTGATATGACGTTTTATATTCAACTGAGGTTCTACCATTTGTTAAATTAATAACACATTTTTTATACACTGCAAAGAGTTGGAAGAAGAGCCACGTAAGCAAAAAACCATTATCTAATCGAGCACTCCCTGCAAATAACAAGTTATTTCACAAGTTTTGATCTTGTATATCTGTATATCTCTACTTCGGTCATTATCAATGGTCGATCTAAGAATCTACTGCTGCTAGTGTAGAAATATGTACTGTAAATCATGTCTTAATTTTAAATACTTTCGCTTTTTTTAACGGAAAAAACTTATTATAATTAGAAAATCATAGATATAACCTTGAATACTGATATAGTCTTTGGAATAAAGATACTCAACCAAGTTTGATTCTACACTGATTTATTTACGAACATCGTATAATAAGCACAAAAGTTATGCAAACAATAATAGAAATTGCTAAGTAAAATGTAAGACTTTAGGTCTTTGGATGTTATTAACATAAATATGTATTTGATTACTTTAGTTCTGCTTGCAGGGTATCTGTAGTCGACCACTATGGTAGGCAATCGTTAAATATCTTTTAGATTAATTTCTCATTCCAAGTTACTAGTTATTTACGAGTTACATAGTTAGAAAAGTACCTGAAGTTATAGTTTACGATGGAACAGTTAAAGTCTTTCTTGGCACTTTTCAAGGGTATTTCAACCTGAGATTAATGCAAATGCTGCACTCGAGAAGTTTAGACTAAGTTCAGCCAACGAGTTGCGTTTCAGTAATGCATATCATTATGGCCGCGTATAAAGTCAATTGGCCTGATCGTATTGCGTGTGCAACGCACGTAATTGACTTTATGGCCAAGTTTAATTGCCTGTTTGCTGGCAGTTGCAAGTGGCAAGTTTTATTGGCTAATATTGAAAATTAATGATTGCTGCATTACAAATTTATGTGCCGCACTCTTTTGTTAATTGTTGTTCGTTGATGAGACCAAAAAAAAATAATCAACAATATCGCACTATCATATGAAATGGGTGCTCATAAATCAAAGTTTTAGTCGCAATGACATCATTGTTTGAGCGCCCCGCTAAGTATGCAACAAGTTAAGCTAATCAACAGGTGACTTTAGTACTCACCACACAAAGTTATCGTGCTGTGCGTGTGGTGAATTGTCAAGCTCTTAAGCCGCACGTTGCTCATACGCAACGTTGACACCGACACGACAGCAGCACGACAACAAGTGTTGCAGCAGCAGCAGCAGCAGCAGTAGGAGATGGGGAACAAGGTGGAGTAATAGGCAACACCATGTAGCTACAGTCCTAAGCCAAGTTAACATTTCCTCTCTCTCCACCCTCTTTTTGTCGTGGCTAAAACTGTGCGCTTCCTGCTGCCGGCATCGCTGTCGTCGCTGTCGCTGTCTTCGTCTCGTCTGCGTTTGCTGTTTTGTATATAAAGCCGAGTGCTGTGCATAGTCAACATCGAGTTAACAATTTCACTTCTTGGCGTTCACATCGAGCTGCAAACAGTTAACAGTCAACAGGCAGAGCACTTTGAGAGGATCCACAATCGGTTAATAGTATCTAGCCATTTCATTGTTGTTTGCAGTTCCATAAATTAAACAATTTCGTGATATAAATCAACGATTGGCGACGCACTTATTGCCAAATTTTAGCCAACGCTATTTGCTTAGCCAAATCACTTCTATTCTTGTGCTATAAGCGGTGAGTAATTCTCTTTATTGTCCTCGCTTAATTTGATTTCATATTTGTTTTGGGTTCGACGCTAATTGATATATTTCGCAATTAGTTGTGAAAGGTGTTCAGTGAAATGACATCAATGTTTTTGGCAAGAGTATTTTGAAAACCTAAATAAATACAAGCAGTAAAGGAAGTTTCGAATTTTAATACAATGTCTTTAGAGATTTTTCAAATTTGTTTCTAATTATATTTAATACCTTTTTTTTTTAAAAAAAAATGATATAATTCGAAGGGCTGGTTTTTAAATGTGTTCTTAAATTTGATAAATTTAATAATTATATATTGTATGTTGTATAGTTATCAAATTTTTAAATAGGCATTGAAAAACCGGCCCTAAATGTTTAATCCACTTTAGAAAGTGTTTTATCAATACAAAAATAAATATTCCAGTTCTGAAGACTTTCTACAAAATTTATTTACAAACATTTTAAATATACAATTTTTTTTTATTATAATTGTAGAATATACATTAAAGCAAAGAGTGATTAAAAATATTATATCATTAATCTATTATATGCTAAATTCTTCAATTATTCTTCAACGTTAATACCTTCTAATTTATTAACAATTAAAATTTTTGTATCAAACTACTTATCTTTGCTTATTTATTTTTGGCTTTCGGTTATAAGAATAGAATTTTAAATACGAAAAGTATAATAAGCATTTTCTAAACTGTTTTAAATTTAACAGATAAATGTATTTATTTTATTTCATGTAACAATTAAAAAATGCAAGTTAAAATCCTGTATCAATTGTATGCTATAAATATAAATGAAGCTTGAGCAAAAGGTGCTTCTATATTGAATTGTTGACTTCAATAATGCTCTTTTAATAATTATTTTATTTTAAAGCCTCAAATATTAATATTTTGATATTGACCTGTCAACTAGATTGACATTAAGACTTCCCAGGTGAATGGAAAATCAGTTATTTGAGCTATTTACACAATTTTGACAAATGTTTGTCAATTAATCATTACCATAATTTACGTGTTTTCCAGCCCCACACAATTTTCTTAGTCAAAATTGAAATTCATGCTCTACGCAACAAAAAGAAAGAACTCCTTTTGTGGTTACTCAAAGAAAAAAGAGAAATAAGGAGCTGTGAAATTCACCTACAGATTGCGTGGGTTTCATTCATTGAAATTCATGTGAATTATTTATGATGTGTAAAAGAAAAGTTCGCATCATTTGTTTGCGTCTTTCGCTCAAATACAAATGTTAAAGTACGAGTACAAATTCAATGTTTTCAACTCCAACCGAGGCTGCATAGTTTGTTTTGACATCAAGCCGCAATCAAATTGCATTTAATATTTATTAACTTCTACAGAAATAGAGTTAGACATGGGATTGACTAATTCAAATAAACAGCTGAAGTTAGGAAATAAAATATAGCTGATTACTGCGTGTTCTTCTTTGTTTTTTTTTCCAATTAGTTTGTGAAAAGGTTGCAAGCATTTTATAAGTATTCCCATATAGATATTGTACTTCCTATATGTTTTTTAGCGAAGTAGTAAAATATAATGTGAACATCCTAAGCTGAAGATTGAATTATTATTTCTTTTAAAACTCACATTAAGTTAAACATTAAAAAATGTGATCGAAATAAGCTTTAATTTTATAAATCTTGCTTAAGATTGTGTGCATTGTGAAAAGATACTTTTTAATACTTTTTAGAATAACTTAAAAAGAAAGGCTTGAAGAAACAAGGCAAAGTATCAGTC
Organism: Drosophila falleni; assembly: GCA_035045575.1. Classification (NCBI taxonomy): domain Eukaryota; kingdom Metazoa; phylum Arthropoda; class Insecta; order Diptera; family Drosophilidae; genus Drosophila; species Drosophila falleni. The sequence continues at coordinate 89,365 of JAWNOV010000119.1, forward strand.
TATTTTTAAGATACATGTTCAGGCATCTAAATACACATAATTTGGTATCATGATACGGTGCTATTCCCGTTCACCGGAAGTATCAGAGGTATCACAAAAATGATTAGGGAGCAAACGTGCCTGGTAAGCGCGACCAATATTTTTTATTAATTTATCGTTAATCTGTAGAAATGCAAACTTTACAAACATTTTAATGATGTCGTTTAAAAGTTGTCTGATATTTGATACAAACGTGTTGATTTCTGAATTGATTTGTGGATCGCGCATTTATTGTATCACATTTTAATCCTTTTCATGGCGAAATACGACAACAATTTTAGAAGTTTTAATTTTAATTGATTGTGATATCGATGAACTCCTTTGAAGTTAAATTTCCTAACAATGCATTTGCGGAAAACCACAAAAGCCGCAAAGGCAGTCAAGTAATGCGATAGCTCTTCAAGTGCGTCTTCAACTTTAAGGAAGAGGGCACCCTCCGAAAAGTAGGCAACATTAGCAAGAATATTAACTTTCAACGGTAAATTTTAAAAATTTTTTGCCTGATGGAAGAAAACCTGTCACAAGGCGCGGCACTGTCTCAAATTTGTGATTTACCATCAGAAATGTTGGCTTCAAGTTACCGTCTGAGACGGTCCATAAATCAACAGTCCCAAGCACTTCAACTTGGCTAATTTTAAAGCTGGTAAACTGTTGGGAAAACAGTTGGGGAAAACAGTTGGGAAAACTGTGAAAAACGCAAACTAATCTGATTGCTTGAATTCTTTGAGAGCTAAGCATAAGCCGCGTCGGTGGATGAAGGAGGATAATGGAGAGTGGCACACTAAAATTGCAGTTTTTCAAACATTGCAATGTCGCTGCCAAGCAATTTCTCTTTCTCTCTCTCTCTCTCTCTCTCTCTCTCTCTCTCTCTCTATCTCTCTCTTTATTTTTTCGAGTGCCTAGTTGTGCAGCATGATATTAAATTTCCAATTAACATTTGAGCATTATTTATCAGACGCAATAAAAGTGTCCTGATTATGTTAGCCCTCTATTTTGCGCTCCTTATTTCTCTCTCTCTCTCTCCCTTTGTTTTATTATTCCATTTGATCTCTCACTCACAGTTAACTACCGTACACTGTTTACCAACGCCTTAGGCACCGCACTCTCTTGCTGCTTAGGTGTCCCTCTCCCTGTCCCTGTCACTGTCCCTACCCCATGCGGCATGTTATTAGTTTTATTTATTGCGGCAACGATGAACTGACAAACCGTTAGTCAGTTGCTGCCGCTTTTTGACTTAATCTCTCCATCAAACATTTTATGAGTTGCTCCAATTGTTGTTGTTATTTTAGCTGTTGCTTTTGGCCTTTTATTATAGAGTATTATAATTATCTATGCCTCAGGTATTAACGGCCTGATGTGAGAATTCCCTGTCACACATGGTGTTGTTGACAATTTAGTTGCAATTTTATGGCAGGTTTACAACAGGGTAACATTACTTCGTTGCACTTAGTGATAAAAATACATTCAGCTGTCTAAAGTGGCTAGCAGTTGAACTTTGTTTGAAGTAAAATTAAATAATTTTATTGTATGCAAATACAAATATTTAAATTCATTAATTAAATAAGAATCTAACTTTGTGTACAGCTAGTCGACTTTTGCACCCTTCGTGATTCTTTGTGTCTAATTTAAGACTTAAAGCATTTCGTTTTGCGCTTAAGAGTATGCAACAAAAATATTTCTTACCAATTTTTTTCAACTCAAAAGCAATTGTTGGTGTTTCCTGAAAGGAAGAAGCCATTGCCTTCAAATGTCTAAAAAATTTCTGTAGAGATTTTATAAAATTAAATAATTATTATACTGAAATAAAATATCTTTAAATTGAATAAAAATGCAAAAAATATATTTTCAAGTATTAAATCTCTAACATTTTAGGAGCACCTGTATTTCAAACGGTTGTTTTCAAAATCATTACTTTTCGAAATCTATAGATCTGGAACACACCTGATAATTTTTAATGAAAACAAAACTTTTTAAAATCGTAGGAAAAAGAAAAATAGAGTTTCTTTAAGCACGTAAAATGACATGAACACAATAACTTACTGTCTTTATCGTTTTTATTTTGTTTATATAGAAATTTTGAAATAAGTTTTATAAAAATGCTTTTAATCTCAATTTAATTCACCTTATAAATCTGAAGCTTGCAAGCTTTCGATTATAAAATAAGATGTTTATACATAGGCTGAAATTTGAGTATGCATAAAACAAGCAAATGTCGTGGCATCCTGCGGCATCCTTGCAGCTTGTAGTGACATTTATATCCCGTTATCTACATATCCTGGTCACCTTGAAATAGCAGCGTAAAAAATGCATGGCCATAAAAAGCAGATAATTTCAGTGCTAAGCACTAAATGAACCCAACAGATGCTGACAGTCTGACGTAGCCGCATCTTAGCTGTCACATGGTGTGGCAGGCGCAACATTTTATGAGCTGCAGCGGCACAAATAGGTGGCAAGTTGAAGCTGTTGCTGTAGCTCAAGAAAGAAGTCATTAACATTTACGGTTTGAGTCATTGAGTTTTGGTTTCGAATTTGCTGATCCTGCCACAGTTTAAGCGTCCCTTCCGTCTCCACTTACCTGTTGCATGACTGATTGACACCTCATTCGATTTATGAGCTATTGCTCCATCTGCTTACATATTCATGGGGCCTCGCCCACACATGATAATCTGTCATTATGTTGGCCATAATTAGGTAGGTTGGATGGCGAATGAGCTCCAATAAATGGACATGCTTCAATCTCAGTCGTGTGCTGCTCTGACCCTCGTGATTCTAATTAGCACTCCAATCACTTGCGTATCCTTTGAATCACTTTCCAGCCAAATTGCCTAAATAATTAATTCGACTGGTGAATTTGTTGCGGCATTTGATTTTCTCTTTAATCTTTAGTGGAGAATTGTTTTTACGTCATATTGGTAACTTAAAATAAATTGGAAACAGTTACTTAATTATTTAAAAAGTTTTCATGTTGACCTTTAAAGCCGGTTTCCTAATTAAATAAGTTTCTAAATATAGAGATAACAAAATTTTGTTCAAATACAGACAAAAAAGAGAAATACAGACTACCCTAAATTTTATAGTTGTTCAATTACTATATGAAATATGTCGGAATTGAATAATTTAATCTAATTTAATCTAATTAAATATTTCTAAAATAATAGGGAAACTATAGAATTTATTTAGGACCGAACACTAAGTTTTAATTAAATATCTGATAAAAATTGGAAAATAGTTAAATAAAAAGTCATGTATCCATGACTGTGTTATAGTCATCTAATACTTTTTTGCCAATAAGCGCAATAAAAGTAGAAGTTTACTTAGTATATCTATTGATTGTGGTTCTAGTTATGTCATCAGACATTTAATAAACATAGATAAAATAAAAAAAGATACCCTTGGGTCGTGTTATATATTTCCTATTTGATGGACGATTTGTCAATGTGAATAAACTTCCACATCGAATTGAATATATTTAATTGATTTAGAATACAAAGTGAGTGTCAACGCGGCAGTTGAAGTTATGTTGCCATCAAGTAAAGCTGAGAAATTGCTCTATGAGCTATTCGCCAACTATGCGATATTGGTCGGAATCACGAGCTATCGCTACGATTTCGAACGGCAATTATACAAAAAATCAAAATGGACACAATTGGTCGCCAGTTTGGTAAACCTTTTTGTAATTGTGACTATACCCTTAAATATTTATTATACGAGTAGTCAGAGCTTCAACATGGATTTGGTAACGGAATCAACGATTCGTTTCGAAACGATTATCAACGATATTATTTGCCTGCTGTGTGTCGTGCAGCGAGTGCCAAGGGACAATGCCAACATAGAAATTGCCCAGCAGCTAAAACGGTTACAGCGCATCTATCGTTATCGCTATCGTTATCGAGATAAAGACTTGGAACTACACATGGAACGTATTTATCTGTTGAAGAGTTGCCTTTTATGGGTGATAATTGTTTTTTTGACGATCTTCATGCTGGTGAACTTTGAATTTTTTGATGTAGGAACAGACAATCCCATCGTGGGAAGAGTTGTCGTGGTGTTATATGCCATGATCATGGATTGCCAGGATGTCACTATGCATATGCATTTTATGCTCACTTGGCGCTTTTGTCGACTCTTTATGTGTCTGAACAGTCGCATTGTCAAATTGATTAAAACAAATGACACTACGGTCACACTGGAGCTTCATCATTTGCGTTGGCAACACTGGCAGCTCACGAAACTCTTGCAACGCCTAAATGTGGCCTATAATTTTACATTGATCTGCGCTCGTTTCTGTTTAATCATCACAGCCGCCGCTTTGGGTTATTATCTCAGCGTTTTCCATTTCCTGGAATATCATTTCATCTATAAGTTGACGGCAGTCGCTTTATCTGCCGTGATTTCCCTGGATTGCTATGTACTTGATTATATTTATGATCTGACCAAGCAATCCCATCGGGAGACTTCTTTGCAGCTCAGACAGACCAATGAGTTGATCAATGAAGACAGACAACTTGCCCGAGGGGTACAAATTTTGATCGACTTGAAGACTTGTATACATACTTACTCCCAATTTCTTTCAGTGTGATCTCATTGTGCTGCAGATCGCCTCTTTTCCACTTGAGATCAAACCCTACGGTCTCTTTGCAAGTGGAAAGTCGACTTGGCTGAGCAACATTGTCTGCATTTTCAGCTGGATGATTGTTTTATTGCAATATCGTATGGTTTCGGAGAAGGGAAAGCCGCAAACAGAAATTTGAAGATTTTAAATATTAAAATAAATTGCTTTGCAGATATTTTTTTATTGGGATTATTGTTAATTAAAAGTTTTGTTGCCAAATGCACCAAGAAAAGTCTATACTAACATATGTTTCTGTGTCAATCTATGGAAATTTTAATATTAAAGTTAGAAAATGTTTTAAGTGGATTGTAATTGATCCCATATTTGAATAAAAATTCTTAAAATATAAGAAAATGTTTATATATATATATGTTGTTCAGATGTTCACATAATGATTCTATAAACATACTGTACAGCTGCTATTGAAATATATATAATATATATATAAATAAAATGGTTAAATACAAGTAGGATATTCAATGGTTTTTTTTTAAATATATCTTTAACACATCCCATTTAAGACTTAATTCCTTACAATATTCACTTTTCAATGAGGTAGGAAATACATTTATAAACATTTTCAACAACCTTATTCAGATACCTTTAATTTAAATAGAGCTTTACTTATAGGCAGTTGCGAAAGTTGAACTAAATGTGTAAGCATTAAATGCATTTAGTTATCCATTTAATCATTGCCTGACTAAATTCGACCATATGTTGCACAGCTGTTGCAAATGCTGAATGCAAATTGTTGCCTACATTTTCAGTATGCGTAATCGATGCACAATGGTGAAAGTAATCCAAAAATAACTTATGGCTATTTCAAGGTGTTCAATGTGATGTGAATGGAAATCTTGAATCACACTCTGTGCAAACTCAATTAAACTTTGAAAACGATTTCAATTCGTTCTCCACTTTGCTGTTATTTTCACGTTGTAGTTTGCACTTTCGTGCCTCCATTTTGCTGAAAATTCAAGTTCATATCCGCTTTTAATTGCGGAAATGCAGTTTCGCCAGTGTGAATGCTACTTTCCTCTTCCTCCTCCTACTTGTTGCCACAGCCAACGTGCCAAGCTTATGCAATGCCATGCAGGTCACGTTTGTGGCAACAAGTGTTCAGTTTCCGTGTCCTTTTGAGCTGCCATTGTTATGGCCTGTTATCCCGTCTGAGTTACAAAGGCAGCTTTTGTGTCCTTTAATTAAACTTATTTCTTTAGAGAATTATTATGAAACTAATAATGTCATTGTGAAGGAATGGCAATGAGAATTAAGTCTTAGGAATATCTTAATATTTATTTTGTTTATTGTCTTTGCGAATTGGAAAAATGGCTTAGTTTCTATTTTTATTTATTAAATCAATAGTAAATTAGCTTTTATAAATTAAAATTAATTGCATTTATATTACGAATTCTTTAAATTTTAAACCTTCTCAATAGATCTAGCTCAATCTCAAAGGCAATATGGTGAAAATTGTGCAGGTTTTGTTGTGCTATGGTCTCCTCTTGACCTTGTTCTTTGCCATGAGCGAGGCACGACCCTCCGGCAGTGATGCAGCTACTGTAAGTATAACGTCAACTAAAGTGGAGTCCTTTTCCTTTAACTTTTTATACTCAAGGATACGGATGCATTGGAACAACAGGATGTGGAGGAAGTGCATGGTGGCTATGCTGGCTACGAAATGCCTGCCCAGGCTATTTATCCCAATATACCCATGGATCGCTTGCAGATGCTCTACGCGCAATACAGACCAACGTAAGACTTTAAAACTTAATTCTTAAAGATAATTTTATTATAATATATTTAAAATTTTAAAGGTACAGTGCCTATATGCGTACACCTTCCTATGGCAACATGAATGAGCTGTACCGTCTGCCGGAGAGCAAGCGTCAAGTGAGATACCGACAATGCTACTTCAATCCCATCTCTTGCTTTAGGAAGTAAATTCCTAGATTTCGATCTAAAGTAACAGCAACAACAGCAAATCCACCAAAAATAAAATAACCAAACAGCCCTTGATAAAATTAACATTTCAAACATTTCGCTAAAGATAAACCAAAATCTAGCATAAATCTTAAATGCAAATATTTAGAAACATTTACTTAAGTTAAGACTCAAACTATATAATTGTCTATTAAACAACAAAATTGCTTCATTGTAGTTAAAAAAGACCCAAACTAATAATAATTATAATAATAAAACAAAGAATAAACTTTGCACACAAAAGAATTTTCAAACATGTTTCTTCAGTTTCAGTTTCGGTTTCAATCTGTATTTTCATTTTTTGTTTAAATAAAATCATACATATGGTGTGGTAAAATAATACACAAGAAATATTAATGCCAATTATTAAAAGCTTGTACTTATATATTTATTATCGAATAATAATCAAACTTACTTTTGTAAATTTAATGTTTCAGCTATTGTATAATACATATAATGAAACTGCAAGGACACACAGCATAGAGTCACACCTTATAAACCTATCGATGTAAAATAATTAACAATTCATAATGTTATATATATTTAAAATAAATGCACTTGAATGTTGAAAAACACTCGAATAAGATTTATGGTTTTGGACACGATTTTCAATTGCGCGGCTTCAAATTACAGAAATGGAAAATATACAAATCTGTAATCTTAACTGATTTAGGTAAGTTTCCTATTTAAAATATTTTTCATATTTGGATTCACTTCGGGAATACGGAATTAGTTGATTATATAATAGCTCTGTGGGTATGGGTTTTAAAAGATTGACTTATTAAAATGACATGTGTATTATTTTTTTTTTTAATGTATTATTTTACGTTTATTTGAAATTTTTTTAATAATTTTTGGAAACATTTGTTTCTCTACTTGAACATATCATATATTATTCAGAAATTTATTTTAATTTAAAATATAATATATAAAAAAATTATTTTTTTACATTGTGCAGTAAAATTATTTCAATTATTTCTAAATAATTCTAGTTACATATCGTTCAGATTTTTTTTAATGTCACAGTTTTGGTTGGAATATAAGAATTATGTTCTTTAAGAAATTTGTTCGTAGACTTATCTTCTTATCACTTATAGTTAAAATGGAGTCTATGCTAGATTTGTATTTGAACCATTTCCATCCTGAGTACTTCTTATCACATTTTGTTCCTTTGCTTTATACAATTAAGCGTCTTTTCTCCAGCTGCCTGACTTGAATATCCTTCTTTGCACGATGTTGCATTTGTAGTACCAGGCGATCTGGCGTTGAGATCTTATATTCTCCAGAACGTCTATAACGCTCCTCAATTCGCAGCGAGGTGGCCATCATAAAGACGGAGAAAACCAAGGCGATTAAATAGCGTACGATAAGCATTTTTATAAATCTAAATTTATTTCTGTTCTTTAATTTGTTGCAAATGCAATAGCTTTGCCTGATTTTCGCGACCCGACTGTGTGTTAGCCATTAACACGACCTGCCTTTTATAGCCCGACATTGCTAAGACGACCTTAAAGCCTAAACAGGTAGTTCTAGAATCTTCGATTTGTTTTTGAAAAATTCGTGGATTTAAGGGTATCCGCTAATAAAACAACACGCTAATCCATTTGACAATTTCCACTTCCTGCAAACAAATCCGTTTGCATCTTCTCTTTCATCTCCTTCTCCGTCTCCTTCTCTTTTCCACTTTCTGCTATTTCTCCCTTGTCTTGTGATTAGCCAGTCAACTATGTCTAATAATTGCGAGCATCATCAGTTACTTCAGGATGCAACTTGGACTCTGCCTCATCAGCAGTTGTTGCAAGTTCCAAGAAATCGAGTCTCGACCCTGGTTGGCTTTTATGATTCTCCTGCTGCTGCTGCTTCTTCATCTTCTATATCTTCTTCTTTCGGCCCGCGCGACGCATTTAACCATTAGACATTTTAATTGTTAATTTTGCAAAAATTTAAATAATGGATGTGCTGCAGGCCGCGGCTACCTGCATTTATTATCATTTGCTCGCCTCGGCAATACCTGCTTGCCACATGTTGCAGCTTCTTGAATCTCTTGGCTCAAGTGCCATCAACGTAAAAACAAGTGGCAACAATTTTCTATAAATTGCATTTGTGCAAAATTAAGTTCAATCTTGGCAAAAGCGGCAAGTGGCAAGGCGGCAAGGCGGCATGCGGCAAGTCCAGTTCAGTTCAGTTGAGTTCAGTTCAGTTGAGCTCAGTGGAGCTCAGCTTGCCCGTTGTCCAGTGTCCGGTAGCTGCCACATCCGTTGCACCTCCTCGCTGCTGGAGTAGCCAAACTCCATTAACTTTGCAATTGGCCACCATAACTTTAAGCCCGACCATCGCATCGTTTGCCTGCCTCACCTCTCTCTCTCTCTCTCTCTCTCTCTCTCTATCTCTTTCCTACTCTCTCTTTAGCACTCTTTGGTTGCATGATGGGAATAGCAGGTACGGGGGGAGTCTTGTTAGTTTTTGCGCCAGATCGTTTATAATAATTCGTATGCGAGTCATGTCATGGCCCCTAAAGTGTATCTGCGACTGCGCAGCCGCCACAGTTGCAAACACGACGCGCATATCTGTATCTACGAGTTGTTGGCCTGCTCGACGGGCTCTTGGCCTGGCCCTGGCCTGCCTCGGCTGATCTGGTCAACTATGCAACCGCAGCAGCAGCAGCAGCAACCGCTGTGGCAGCCACCGCCCGTTGCAAGCACCTATCTCTCTCCCTCGCTCTCTCTCTCTCTCTCTGTCTCTCCCTCTCTCTCTCTGTGACTTGGTTGATCTTGCGCCCATTTTTGCACAGTTCGATTGCTTCTCGTGTGCATCTCCAACTTCTCCTGCTCTCTTCTTTCATCTTTTTAGCTGGTTTTTCGTTCAATTGGCAAAAGGAAGTTAGAAAATGCTCTGAATTTATGTGGGCAACTGGCGCTGGCATTTGGCTCCAACTTCAGCTCCAACTAAAACTGATTGCAGATCGCAAAAGCCAGAGAAAACTTGGATGCTGTATGGTTAGACGAATGTCTCTTACCCTCCACTTAGTTTCACTAGCCAAACAGAAATGTAGTGTGTGTAGCTGCAAATGAAGATTTCTAGAATAATGATATATTACTTCAACTCTTAGTACTTATATTGTATGCGACGAGTTTTACTAAGTTTTTAAGATTTTTGATATTTCTATCGAAAGTTAAACCATAAAGTTTCGTTTCCCTTAATTATTATTATATAAGAAGATATCTTAAGGCTCACGAAATTAAGCAAATTTTTTAAAGCATCTTTTAATCTTGATCTAAATTATATATCTTATTTAGGATATGTTCTTACGTGGAAGTTGATAAAACCTGAAAAAATGATAATTCTTTAATCAAAAGTTTTTATATGAGAGTTTGTCAAATTTTTAAAAATAATAAGTCCTTCCTCACAAATTATTGTTATTTAATTTTACAAATGTATAGCAAAGTATTCCCAAAGTTAATAAATGCTTGTTTTTTTTTTTAAATTTAATTCTTAGGAATTCATAGGTCGCTAAAGTATAAGGGGATTTCAGACGATATCTGATAAAAAAGAGACTAAAGACACCAAACTTGGTATGTAGGTTCCTCCATACTGCAGGCAGATCAAGTTTGTTTTAAAATTCGGCCACGCCCTTATATCGCATGAGCCGGGAAAAAAGATTTCAGATCCATATTGATGAGAATTTAAAAGCTAGAGACTCATATTTGGTATGTAGATTCCTTTACTTGCAAACCGGAAAAGTTTATTTCTTTTTGTATCTACTCTCTATATCTTATAGTTGCCATGGGAAGTCGAAAGTCAACCTTTGTGAAGAACTTGTTTCATTGCTTATATCTACGTATTTATATCTTTAAAGTAGATATAATTAGATTAACATTTATTTACATTAGGTTCATAACAGCCATAAAAACTACAAAAAACTAAAATCTAATGATCTTTTGGATAGATAAAATTTTTTCAGTTTATGGTGAGATATCTCATTTTCACAAAAGTTTTTCATACTAAAATCTGGCTTTTTAGACCATTGTTCTTAAAAAAAGTACAGGGGGCTATTGTTAACCGATTTGTCTTACCGTAATATGATGCGTAATCAATGCAGCTACGCAAGTAGAGGCGTGGCATACCATTATTATAAAGTGCATTTATTCTTGAATTTCAAAGTAACATGCAAGGGTTACAGCCGAGCACGCTCGATAGTAGCATATGGTCCGTACTGTCAATGTCTGTATTCGAACACTAGATCCTATGGCAGATATATGACATATAAGAGCTAGAGACACCAAACTTGGTCAGAATGTGCAGAAGTATCCTAAACTATACTGCGTATGGTATCCAGGAACCTACAGTTTAGTTTCGAAATCTCGGCTTTCACAGCCACCTGATATCGCCGCATTCAAATCAGACGGACAGAAAAATGTATAGATAGACAGACAAATAGATGGACAGACAGACGCACATGGTTCAACGACTCGGCTAGTGACCTGACCAATTTATTTGGTATGTAGATTCCTTCTACCTATTGCATAGGCCGGTTAACGCATTGTTTCTTTTTTGAATCTGTTCACTATATCTTAAAGCTGCCATGGGACTTATCTGTCGAAAATCAACCATTGCGAAAAACTTGTTTCATAGTTTATATACTAATTACTTAACCGTCTTTCCATAGATTTGTGGGCGCACCTCTGAAAAAAGTATTAAAAACAGACAAATTTTAAAAAATTCTAAAAAAAAATCTTACCATAGAAAAAATAAATGTTTTTCGTCGTTTGTGGCCCCATATCTTTCAAAAAAGTGGGATTGGTTCTTATATAGCCAAAAAGTTAATATTTGTTACCTAGTGTTATAGAATAATGGCATATTTTATGGCATATTTTAGTTAAAAAATTAAAAGGGGATTTTTTTTTTTAAAAAAAAAATTTTTTGGAGGGGGGTTTTTTTTTTTTTTTTATGTTTAATAATAAAAATAAAAACTTAATGTATTTGGAAATTTATACCAGTATATCAGCAAAGTTAAAAAACTTATACAAACTTAAACCAATTTAAGAAATGTCAGTCAAAATTCTAAAAAAAAATTTTTATTAAACTGCAGGAAAAAATAGCGAGTATGAAAAAATTAGCCTTAGGTAAGCACAATATACTTCAAAGAAGTTCAAGTTGATTTATTCTAACTTAATGATTTTATTAAATAATTCTATTATAAATATAAAACTATATCCCTCATAATTCTTATTGTCTATAGCAAGAAACCTAAGTTTGTCTTTAGTTTGGGTTGCTTTACCAATAGTTTCTTAGACAGTTTTTCTCTTATACATTCTCTGTTTATTGATATTTCCGCTTTTACACTTTTTTGCATTATTCTTTGCTCAATTTTCACCTTTTCCTCAGGGCTTAAACAAATATTGCGGGTAATCGAAAACTTGACACTGCGATTTCTTCGTTTGTGGTTGTATTTTGTTAGTGTTGTTTTTGGGTTTTGCAGGTTCAAAGAGCTAGCTGGCCAATTGACTACGAGTTGCCACAAAAGGGCAATCAACAACGTTGCAACAACAGCAGCAACGGCGGCGGCAAGAAATATGAAATTCCAGCAACTGCGGGACACTCGAGGTGGTCAAGGCGGGGCCAACTGAGCCAAGAAGCTAACCGGTAGTTGTTATTGTTGCTGTTGTAACTCTACTTTCTGTTGTAGTTGTTGTTGTTGTCGTTAGTTGTTGTTGTCGTTAGTTGTTGGTGGCTCTAGACTTTGGCGGCGTCGTCGTCTTCGCGGTCGTCGTCACCATGTCGTCGCTCTGGACATTGCCTGCAATGTTGCTCTTGTTTCAGAACATGAACAACAGCAGCAGCAGCAGCAACAACAGCAACAACAACAACAACAACATGTTGCATCGTTTGTATGGGTCGCAGGAATGCCTTAATTCAGGAATTTAATGAAAAATGCTCTATGAAGCGGAGCAGCAAATTAAAAAGGAAAAACTTTTGCAGCTACAGCAGCAACAACAACAGCAACAGCAACAGCAACGGCGGCAGCAACAACAGCAAAAAGGTTAAAATTAAAATCAACGCTGCCTGCAACATCATCTGAGAACTTGGCTCCCGGCTGACTTGATGGCTTTTTGCACAAAGCTGACAGTGTGAGATCGGTGGCAGGTGAGTTGCCCCGTTCAACAGTTGACCAGTTGCCAATGTTGGTGCCACGCCATGTTGTTGTTGCTGAAGTTGCTGTTGTTGCTGTTGCTGGTGCGCGTTGTAAATTACATTTTCCAAATGCTTTTGCCATGTCGTACCAAAAACCCATGTACATATGTGGCATACGACTGTGGCAGCTACCTCTGCTTCTGGCTTCCGTTTTGATTTGGAACACTTGTTGCTGTTCTGCTTCTTCTACATCTTTTTATTCACAATGTTGTTGCTGCCTCCTTGACTTTAGGATTTGTCCTGCCGCTTGAAAATTCCTTGGGGATGTGTACAAACACATTTTGTTGCGACTTTCAACTTCATTTTGGCTTCTGTTTCGCATTTATTTCTGTTGCTGTTGTTGTTGTTGCTGTTGTTGTTGCGTTTGCTGCAAGCACTTGTGATTATGTTGTTGTAGTTTGTACAGATTGTTGTTGATTTGAGTGTTGATTGTTGTTGCAACATAATGGTGGGCAAAGGCCTTCGCGTTTGATTACACTGAACAACGAAATAAGTGTGTGTGGCTTCAGAAGATTATTATTGTAAGATTTGCTAAGCTATCTACAGACAAGTATATTATGCGTTAAGACCAGGATTACATTTTAATTAAAAATATAGTTTTTTAGTAATTTTTAAAATTTTTAATTTTATAAACAAATAATTTATAAAATTTCATGAGCTTAAACAAAAAATAAAAAAAATAGTTTGGATATGGGTAATACAAATTTATTCAAAAAGACAAATACAGGTGTGTCCCAAAAATCTGTACAATTTTTGAAGATTCGAATTGTCGGTGTTCCTCAAATGTCAGAAATCTAATTTTTTCAAACATATTTTCAAAGTCAAAAAAATCGACTTACTTCCCGTTTATGTTATGTTATTTTACGCATTTTCAATCCATTAAAAAATTAGATTATTTTAATTCATAAGATATTTAATTTTCTTAAATTTTTCAACAATTGTTTATACATTTAAAAGCAATGCTTTTAGGTTGCTTTTCCGCTGTAAGAGATTTATAGAACACCTTTTATTCAAATAAGAAGTTTTAGTTTATGATATAAATTCAGAAGATTGATTTTTTTGTAATGGTATTTATTATGCTCGTATAGTTCATAGTTCTAATAATATTAAACTGTGTACAGTAGAGTGCAATGATTTTTTAAGAATATGGTAACTTATATAAGTAATTTGAAGAAACTATAGTTCTAAAATCAATTCCTAGTCCCGGCTTTTGAAAAACATAATGTTTTTATTCCTTGCATGGGCAAAAATAATGTTTTAGGGACAATTGGCTCTTTAATTCTGTGAAGCTCTGAAAGTCCTGTTCCTAAAAAGAGTTCAGATAGCAATTTTGTCAGGATTATTTTGCATTTTAACATTTTAAAAATCTTGGGATTTTACTAACGAGTATTATTATAACAAAAAATATTTTATAACTATGTCACAATTTAATTGTTATACGCAAAGCATTGATATTTTTCAAGTTAATAATACATGGTCTCCGGCTCGTAGATCTCGTAGGTGGACAGTGGCAACACCTCATTGCTGTAGTAGTTGACACCACCGGGCGGTATGACCCCGACTTCTGGATATTTGTCGGCTGGCACATTGTAGAAACGCCCCCGAAATTGGCTGTGTTGCAATACAGTCGGAGTCTTGTAGAAGGAGCGACGCTTTTTGTAGTAGCCACGAGGTGAACGCAAGGCGGAGAGTTCTTCGATCAAATTATTGGGAATTTGTTTAGCGGCAATTGAAGCTTCCTGGGAGGTCACCTCATTGAGGGCGGCATCTTGTTGTTGTTGCCACTTTGGACGCGCCCAGCAACCGATTCCCAGATTGATGATGAGCAGAAGCTGCAACAGTAAAACATTTAACTTGTTGATTGACATCTTAGCCGCTTGACATATGCCTTTGAAATGCGTCTCAATATGGTCAACATATTGGGCTTATATATGGAGCGCAGGTAAACAAATTTCGCGCGGGCGTTAAGCGATTTCTAATGATGCCATTTAAAGGATTTGCAAATGGTTGCAGCTGCAGTCGAGGCGTACTTTGGCTTAGACTACCTGTTAACTGGCCTAAAACAGACGCCAGCTTGTTAACCCGTAACCCACCCAGTGATTTTGCAGGCCTTTGACTACACTTAAAACAATTTTAAGTAGCACTACACTCAAGTACTAAGATGTTTCGAAATATTACAAATATATCCATCGCTTTAAATTTGTCTAAAATATATTTTGAATGTAAATAAAAACGTCAAATTCATTAACCTGAGATAATTCGTAATGGACTTGAAATATATGTAAAATAGGGAAAATTCCTGTTAACGTTAAAGTTAATGTACGCGTATCTGGATATTATATATTATAATTTAAATTGCTTTGACTAGATTTCTTTTTAAAGAATATATTTAAATGTATATCGAATAATGTTAAGGAAAATCTGATATCTTTTCGAAAAAAACAGATATTTCAACTTTAAGAATTAGTTGAAAACCTCTCTCGCTTAAATGTGACATTTTCTAAATTTCAATTATTTTGCATGAAATGTATTGAGGGAAAATAAAAGAAGTGTTTCGCTTACTTAATAAAAAGATTTAAATTCTAAAATATGAAAAAAAAAAAAATTCAATGTAAAGTCTGAAGACACCGTTAGAGCTTCGTATAGTATTAACTAAACAATATTTTTAAAATTTTCTATAAATGCATTCAGAGACGCATCCACCCAAAGAAACTTATTTTAGAAATTTTGCGAATTAACAGAAAGTATCTGTTTTGTAGATATTATTAGACATGAACTTTATAGTAAATGGCCAGGAATTTATTTTCTCCGTGTGTAGTTAAGTTACAAATACATAATTTGTCTGCGAATATTTAAATCGATTCAATGAGATATTGTGTTCGCTTTTAAATACAAAGTTGATTTATTATTAAGAGCTACGCTGAGACTTCAGCTATGAATTCCCTAGGAATAGTTTCGTTCGAGTGTAGACAAAGTCACTTAAATGTTAAGTCTGAGTATCTGAACTTCACTCAATACTTCAATGCAACGATGCCATTTCATGTTAATCAAACAACGAAAGCCATCAGCAGGTGACAGACCAACAACAAACAGCAGGTGGAGGACGCCAAGTGGAGTCAGGAAAAGGAACAACAACCTATTTGAAGTCATGCCCAGTCCATGGCATATCCCCAGACATGTCAGTGAGATAATGGTGCTCAGTGTCTAAAAACAACTTCATTCACAAAAATCTGACGAAAAAAGAAGCAAACAGATCGGAGTAGTCGCAACAGTCGCAGCTAAAAGGAAGCGGCCCCATTAAAAATATCTTGTGGATGCCACAAAGCTGAAGATACAAACGAAAGACAAACACACATCGGCAAGGCAAGGGGCAGGAGCCGAGACTGTAACTTGGGATGGGGCATGCAACAAAGCCAACCCAGGCAGCTACTTACTTGACTACTTGGCGACGGCAGCGGTTGCGGGGGCGGATGACAGGGGGCGGGACAAGCAGAGCTTGGATAGCGCTTCGAGCATACGCCTAATGCCACTGCCATCGACATCCGCCATTTAACTTCTTAACCCCTATGGGATTGACTGTCATACATTTATGCTTACTGTTTACATCTGTTTAGTATGTTGAACAAATCAAATTCAAATGTATTGAAAATCTAAGGATAGAAATTTAAATTCACTTTAAAACTTACGAATAAATGATAATAAAATTTGAATCAATTTTATTGTATTTAAAACGATTTCAATCTAAACTTTGAATAAATTTCTATACTCTTAAAATGATATAATAAAAATAATGTTTAACTTTAAAAATCTGTGTAAGACTTGTGTGTGAAAGGTGTACATTATTCATAATTATTTTAATTTCTTTGTACAATATATATATATGTATATATATATATATATATATATATATATATGTTTATATTATTTTTTTTAATGTACATTACCTTTATGTATTGAATTTTCTCCAAGGGAGACTTACAATAAGTTTGTTAAATCTTATATCTAAAGCTTAAATAACAGTCATGTTGGCTTAATATAAACTTCGGACATAACATAACATAGCTGTCATAGAAACAATCGAGGTCAATGTTACCTTTAGTGTGAAAATTTTCTTTGTTTTTTGAAATATGCCAACTAAAAGCACAGAATATGCACATTAGTTGGTTTTGTACATCCTGACCAAATTTGGTGAATCCAATCGGTTCACTATATCATACAGCTGCCATAGGAACATAACAGTACCCAAATGCGAATAAAATGTATGGAAAAAACCTGTACCCTGTACCATATGGTAAAAAGAAAAAGAAAAGCGTAAATTTACCGAGAAAAAGTGTTTTTTTATTCCGAATAATTTTCATAATTAAAAAGTTAGTTAGAGACAACAATCTACTTTTAGAATAACATATAATATCATATTAAAGGTAGTCTAATGTTAATATGTTGTCTAAATATTAAGTTTTAGTAAAGGTCTATTCCGTGTTACCATATGGTAACGCTGAGGCTATTAGGGCTAAGGGGTTTGATCAAAAACTCATATTTATTTATTTTGATCTATTCATTTATATTGCCTGAATTCAAATTAATAAATACAATGTTGATTTTACATAAGTTAAAAATTTCAAAATATTAATAAAAGTATCGTCGTAATGTCGAAACTATTATACTGAGTCGTTTATTTTCCTGTGAACACTGTGGGGTTAAGTTAATTGCGTCTAGGCCGACGCTTGTGCTGCTGCGCAGTCGCAACTGTCTACATTTGTCTGGCTGCCTACAGCTGCTCCCAGCTGCTCCAAGCGGGCAAAAGAGACGCTAGCAGCAGTGGCAGAGGCAGAAGCAGCGACAGCGACAGCGGCAGCGGCAGCGATGTCTTGTCCGGTGTGGAGTTCAACTTGGTCAGCAGTCGGCTCGATTATTGGACGTCCAGCTTTCAATTTGCAACATAAAGCATCTTCATCGTGGGCCGCATGAATGGGCAACGCCAAAGCTAAGGTGTGTGGCACGAGGAGTGTGTGGAGGGGGTAGATGGGGCAGGTGGGCAGGTGGGGCGTGGGTTGACTGCCTGCCTGGTTGCCTGCCCATCACTTTATTGGCATTGGCAGCAGGCACTCAGGCGTGCCGCGGCGGTAGTCGCTGACCTTTATTGATTGCTGTTTGACCTCGCCAACAATCGTTGTTGTTGTTGCTGCTTCTGCTTTGGCTGCTGTTGCTGTTGCATCTCTAATCATTTGTACTTGGCCGATCGCAGGCATAGATTAAGCGGCAGCAGCAGCAATGGGAGAGGCAACGACAACGCCCACAAGCAACAACCGCAGCGACTGCGACTGCGACAGCGACAGCGACGTTGGCAGCAAAGTTGCAGTTGCAGTTTTGCCGTTTTGCTTTCTGCCTTTTTGTGCAACCTTCATTGTTACCTCGTTGCCTTTGCCTTTTGCAATTGTTAATGTTGTTGTTGCGGTTATTGTTGTTGTTGTTGCTGTTGCAGTTAATTTATATTCGATGCTATCTCTAGCTCTCTCCCTCTTCCATCCTCCGTCGCTGCCTCTCTCACTGTGAGCTTTTTGCTGCTGCTGCTTCCTTTTGATGTGCTCAGCTTAAGGTCGTCGCTTGCGTCGCTGCGCAGTAGCAGCTCTGCGACGTCATTGACGCCTTTCATTGTACTTAGCTCCATTTGCATTGCATGCACAAGAAACCTTACAAAAAAAAAGAAAATACGACAAACTGAAAACAATGAAATGAAAAGAAAACACAGCACACTTTCAGCATCGGTGTATCTTGTAGTTTGTTTTGTTTGACAGTTTCTATTTCTGCTCTGGGGTAAATCGGCAGGCGCCGTCGTTTTGTTTTCTTAATTGTTTGAATTTGGAATTTAAAATTGGAAAATTAATTTGACGATGGTCGGATCACTGCTAAGAAATTAGGTTTACAGTTAGTCAAACAGTGGTTTTGACTAAAAAAACAATTCATATATTCAAAAAATAAATAAATTATTTTGGCATTTTTTATTTAATTATCATTTGTTATTATAGCTGCTTTTATTTGTCAAATGTTAAGTTAATTTAATAATTTATTAAATTACATAATATTCATAATAATACAAGTAAATTCTAAGCTTTCAGTTTTATCAAAAATGCATAAATCCCCGTTCAGTTTTAGATTAATTACTCTATTTCAAGTAAACTCTCATGCTAAAAGCTTTTACTCAATAATCACCGACATCATTCTTAATTGAACATGAAATCTATTTTTTTTTAATTTTATTTAGCAGAGTAACGCATAATGATTATGATAATAATAATAATAAAAGTTAATCACTTCACAGAGCAAACAACCTGCTAGATTGAAACATAAAATTTTCTCTTTGTTCAACTCAAATACACACACACACACAGAGAAGCAGACACAAGTGATCTCTTAAATGAGCGCTCTTAAGCATGACTCCACAATTTCATTCATACAAAATGTACGCATACACCGACACTCGCTCTACACACGAACGCTTGACGAAGTGCATTGAGCACGAGCCGAACGTGACTAGCCGGCCCCAAAGTAGCTAGAGACAGATATGTAAGACGGAGACGAATCGAAATGAAACGATCGTCAGTCAGTTATTTTGGCAACGCTCTTGAGTGCGGGTCGCTTACGGTTGGATGGGCGAAGCTTTTTGCCGGAGCTTTCTATCAAGTTTGTCTGCTTCACACGAGTGCCGAGGCAAACAAATAAGCGAACAAAACAATAATCATAATAAACGTAATTTAAACAATTAATCAAAACGCGGCGATCAATGAAACTTATACAAAACCAACAGCAGCAACAAGTGCCAGTGAATTATTGTACTTAATTTTTACGTACAAATAGTGAGTGTATGTATGTGTGTGTATGTAGTTGTGCTTATATATTTGTAATTGTAATTGTAGCTGTAGTTTATATTCGAATCTGTGAGCGTGTTTGATTGTGTGTTAGAGCAGGCGGCTTTATTAATTGCTCCACATAAAAATTTCATTGAAGTGTTTGACAGCAACTATATAAAACTAACGGCAACAACAGAAATAACAGCAGCAGCGACGTCAACGTTAAAAGCTTAAAACGGTAATTAATACAAACATACTTTTGATTTGGCAATAAACAAATGATACAGCAATTGTTTCTCGTCACCAGCAACAACTGTAAATTGTAAAAACACTTGCAACTCTTTGCTCTGCTTTGATTGAACAACGCGTTGGCGTCGGCATTAGCGTCAGCGGCAGCGTCGTTGTGGGCATCGGTGACAAAGCTTTTGCCCAGTAATCAAAATGAACGCATGTTTGCAATTAGTCTGCGTTATTATAGCTGCTGTCGCTGCTTATCGATGCTGTCGACGCCGACAGCGACGTCAACGCCGACGCCGACGCAGTTGTTGTTACAAAGTAGCACGCGCATAGATATCAAAAAATTAAAATGCCTGCGCTCTTCCTCCCCTATAGACAGCATGCTCCTCTTTCTCACACTCTCGCTCTCTTGCATTCCATTTAAGTGTGCGCGTGTCTGTTGGAGAGTATATTTGCTACGTGTTTGCCTTTACGCCTTTTACATACCCCTCACATTATTATTATTATTATTTGACATTTTGTCGCTTTCATTAATTGGCCTGTGTAAAAACGGCTGCGACGGCCGCGACGGTGACAGCGACTGTGACTGTGACGCTGACTTCAGGCTACCTGACACGGCAGCTTTTGTTACTGCTATCAGAAAGCTCCCGCTCTAGAGTGCCACTCAAACTTACCCTTTTTCTCTCTCGCTCTATCACTCTCTGTTACACACACTTGTTGCTGTTGCTTATGTTGCTTTTACAGTTTTTAAGTGGCGCTCATATCCGGCGTTTGCGTTTGCTTTGGCTGATAAACGTACTTCTTTCGCTGTGCTTCTTCATCTTCACTTTGTTTTTGTTGTTGTGGTTATATTTGTGTTCTTGCTGTAGTTGTTGTTGTTGTTTGTGCGCTACCTGTCTGCATTTTATTTGCACATTTCCTTGCATTCTTCGGTCGCAGCTTCTCTAAGTTAACTTGTTGCTTTTGCTTCTGCTTTTGCTCTGACCAAATGATTCAGTTCTCAAAGCGCTTAATGCGCAACTGTTTTAACCAAATGGCTCACAGAAAGATGAGTGTGTTTGTAAAATGTGTGCTAGGTCTAGCAAAACATATTTTATTTGGCTTGTTAGTTGTGCAGTTTTCAAGTGTAGCACGAAAGACTGACAACGTAGTGAAGTGCTAAAACGTGCAGGACGAAAGCTCGCTAACCAAGTAAAAAGCACCGTAAGCTTTAATAATTTTGAGATTACAGTATTACCAAACGATTTGGTCACTTCTAAAGCCCCAAGTATATACAAAGTTCACTCCTAACAATTATAAAATACAATAAATCGTAAATAACAAGATAGGCTCCTAAAGAAGTCATTAAAATTTGCACATTAATAAAGATTCTTAAGCTCAAAAAAAAAATTGTATCTTTTTTTATCAAGCCAATTACCTGTAACAATAATTCAATTTGTTTAAAAAATATATTTTACATGAATCGATTAAATCAATTTCTCAACTATTTTTTGAACATTTAACACTTTTCATTAAATCTTCAGAGATTTTCTTCTAAGATCTAATTGATGTGTGTCCATTCATAAATATCGCCGCGATAATCAAAAACAAAGATCGGCTCAACACATTTAGCTCAGACAAAAGCCGAATTAATATAAATATTTATAATTGGAATCAAAATTATGCGCACATTAACACGTTTCGACTATAAGCCCTAAAATATCTCTTTTCTAGTTTGCCGGTGCTACAGTCGAGCATACTCGACAGTCGGAGACCCCGTACTTACTATGAAAAAAAACTTATAATGGAAAAAAAAATTTAAAATATTCTATCAGGTTGATTACGAAGTCTCATGAAACATAAAAGATTTTTATACTAAAACTTGATATTCGCTTGATCGGTTCTATGAGAGCTTTATGATATAGTGCACCGATTTGAACCAACTTTGGTAATGATGTATAAGACTAACTTCAATGCATATTCTGTAATTTGGTTACGATATCTCATATATCTTAAGAGTTTTTCATACTAAGACTTGATTTTCGACCGATTTTTCCTATGGGCGCTATATGATATAGCGTGGCCGAGTTTTGAAACAAACTTGATCTGCCTGCAGTATAGAAAAACCTACTTACCAAGTTTGGTGTCTCTAGCTCTTATAGTATCTGAGAGCTAGGTGTTCATACGGACAGACGGACATTGCTATAACTACTCGGCTGTTGATGCTGATCAAGAATTTATACACTTTATGGAGTCTGCCACGCCTCCTTCTTCCTGTTACGAACATATTCGGTAAAACAAACCCTATAGACCCCTGGACTTCCTAAGTACGGGGTCTAAAAAAAAATTATAAGCCCTTTAAACACAGCCCATAAAAGATTTACATATATAAAGATATGATTATCCCACAAAAAAGACCTCTAAACGAGGTAAAAGTCTAGTGACGAAAGCAATTTCCAGCCCCAAAATTTCTGATATCCAATTTTGTGACGAACAAAATTGAGTTTAATATAAAAATTTTAAATAAAAATATAAATTAATAAAAAAAAAAAATTGGCCTTGTGCACTGTGCGCAAAAAGGGTGAGCTTCTTTGTACATAAAAATTACTTTTTGCACAGTGCCGAATGCCAATTATTTTTTTTTATTAATTTATATTTTTATTTAAAATTTTTATATTAAACTCAATTTTGTTCGTCACAAAATTGGATATCAGAAATTTTGGGGTTGGAAATTGCTTTCGTCACTAGACTTTTACCTCGTTTAGAGGTCTTTTTTGTGGGATATCAGAAATTTTTGCAATTGCTTTTGCTGTTGACATTGTAAATTTATCATTGTTGAATATTTTTTCATATTTAAAAAAAAAATTTTTTTTAATTATAAAGAAAAGTAGGGGGCTCCGCCCCTGCTCGCATCGCTTAAGTTGCTACTCTACTGTCGGAAGCCCCGTACCTACTGTGAGAAAAAAAGTTTCTCATACTAAGACTTAGACTTCGCCCGATCGGTCCTATGACAGTTATATGATATAGTGGTTCGATTAGAACCAACTTTCTTCAGGATCTATAAGTCTAACTTAAATGCATATTCTATTAGTTTTGTTACGATATCTCTTGTAAAAAAAAGTTTTTTATGCTAAGACTTGTTTTCGCCCGATCGGTCCTATGACAGCTATATGATATAGTGGTCCGATTTGAACCAACTTTGGCCAGGATATATAAAACGAAGTTAAATGCATATTTTATCAGTTTGGTTGAGATATCTCATAAAACAAAAAAGTTTTTCGTACTAAGACTCCATTTTCGCCCGATCGGTCCTATGACAGCTATATGATATAGTGGTCCGATTTGAACCAACTTTGGCCAGGATATATAAAACGAAGTTAAATGCATATTTTATCAGTTTGGTTGAGATATCTCATAAAACAAAAAAGTTTTTTGTACTAAGACTCCATTTTCCCCCGATCGGTCCTATGACAGCTATATGTTATAGTGGTCCGATTTGAACCAACTTTGCACAGAATATATAAAACCAAGTTAAATGCATATTTTATCAGTTTGGTTGAGATATCTCATAAAACAAAAAAGTTTTTTGTACTAAGACTCCATTTTCGCCCGATCGGTCCTATGACAGCTATATGATATAGTGGTCCGATTTGAACCAACTTTGGCCAGGATATATAAAACGAAGTTAAATGCATATTTTATCAGTTTGGTTGAGATATCTCATAAAACAAAAAAGTTTTTTGTACTAAGACTCCATTTTCCCCCGATCGGTCCTATGACAGCTATATGTTATAGTGGTCCGATTTGAACCAACTTTGCACAGAATATATAAAACCAAGTTAAATGCATATTTTATCAGTTTGGTTGAGATAATTATAAAACAAAAAAGTTTTTTGTACTAAGACTCCATTTTCGCCCGATCGGTCCTATGACAGCTATATGATATAGTGGTCCGATTTGAACCAACTTTGGCCAGGATATATAAAACGAAGTTAAATGCATATTTTATCAGTTTGGTTGAGATATCTCATAAAACAAAAAAGTTTTTCGTACTAAGACTCCATTTTCCCCCGATCGGTCCTATGACAGCTATATGTTATAGTGGTCCGATTTGAACCAACTTTGCACAGAATATATAAAACCAAGTTAAATGTATATTTTATCAGTTTGGTTGAGATATCTCATAAAACAAAAAAGTTTTTTGTACTAAGACTCCATTTTCGCCCGATCGGTCCTATGACAGCTATATGATATAGTGGTCCGATTTGAACCAACTTTGGCCAGGATATATAAAACGAAGTTAAATGCATATTTTATCAGTTTGGTTGAGATATCTCATAAAACAAAAAAGTTTTTCGTACTAAGACTCCATTTTCCCCCGATCGGTCCTATGACAGCTATATGTTATAGTGGTCCGATTTGAACCAACTTTGCACAGAATATATAAAACCAAGTTAAATGCGTATTGTGTCAGTTTGTTTGAGATATCTCATACAACCAAAAAGTTTTTCTTACTAAAACCTGATTTTCGACCGATAGAAAAATGTATACATTCAGTTAACAAGCAATATCTTCCAAACCCCTTGGTCAAAGTTTATGTTTCATATACTAAAAAACGCAAAATTCTACGTACTACAACATACTAAAATTTAATTAAAATCGTTAGAGCCGTTTTGTCAGAAATCGCCAAAATGTAAGCTAAAAAACTTTATTTCACCTGTAAAATGTTACCTGAGTACTTTAGAAAAAAAGTTTAAAGGTACGCCTAAAAGCCCTCAAGCACACCTTTCCAATGATACCCAGAACATATCTATAGCTTCTATGGTATGGAAACTGGTGAGGTTTCAAATTTAGCGGGATTTAGCGATTTCCCGCTAAACTAGCGGGAAATTGAAAAAGTCGTAAAACAAACATTTCTAGATTTTCAAAAATGAACAAATCCCCATCATAACATCTACGCTTTTTTAGCGCTTTGATACAAACAGACAAACAGACAAACAGACAAACAAAGAAACTTTTTCACTTCATTTTTAGTATTCTACTAAAATTTTCAAATTTATTTATCTTTTGAACCAGTTATCGGATTTGGGTCATCAAGGTATCAAACGACGCGTATTTTTGATAAGAATTTTTAAAAAATAAAAAATTTTACGTAAAAGCCCCAACGGCTCCATAAGCTGCGATCATATAAATTTTTCCCCTCCCACTTACACCCCCGTTTATGACCCAGTGAATTAGCAAAAGTTTTAGTATGCCATTTTGTAAGTTAGGACTAAACCTTTCGATCGGTATATAACTCGATCTGATCGGACAGTCGTAGCAAATTTTCCAACTTAGCTGTATATAGTTGTTAGTCGCCTTTCGCACCCTTCGTGCTGCTTTCGTCACTAACGCGAACTGCCGTCCGCAGTGATACATATGTAATAGAGAGGGCAGCACGTGACAGACACGGGAATTGCTTTATAGAAACTATTGGAAAAGTTCTATTGATAGTTTGATCTTATAACTTTAAAATTAAAACGAATAATAATTAAATTAAATATTGTGATAATATTTGTAACCTAAATTTATTTTGGTATGCTACTATATTCTTCTATTACGAAAATGCTAATCTACTTATACATATTTTAATATGTATCACATTTAAATAGAGTATAATCGTCATCGAACATTTGATTTTTTGACACATTTAAAATGATATTAACATAATATTTAAGCATGCATTATTAATATGGAAGATATTTACATAATATTCTATAATTCCAGTTAAAAAACAAATCCAGTAATGAAAACAAACAAGCTGAGAGCACTACGAACTGATTTGAATAAAGGGCTATTGAGATACTTGTGTCTTCGGCTATTAGGAAAATATTTGCAGAGCATATTGAGTATTATGTAAATTGCTCAGCGATCTTTTGACCTAATGGATGTGATTGGCTTATTTTTTGTATAAAATTAACCTTTTAAACATTAAATTGTGACGTAGTTTTTTAATTAGCATACTTGTAATCTTACGACAGGCGTTATTTAAAACTTTGTCAAAAACATTCAGCAACGGCCTTGATATGATGTGAACCGAAAAGTAACCTTCTCGGATTTTGGCTCAGCTTAATGGAAAGTGGATCAACAAGTTCGGGTCAACGGGTTTTAGAATTTCAATGGATTAAGTTTAATATTAAGATTATCTCTTCACACACTGAACAAAAAAACCATGCATTCTAACTAAAGTTGTTTTTGTTTTTAAGATTGTTTAATCAATTGGTTTTACTTTTGGCAGGTTTCCACAAATGTTTTGTCCAGTGCTTGTCATTGTCAAAGTATTCGTTGATTTGTCTATTGTATAATCAAAATCAAAATATCAAATATTTGTTCATTTATTGTGACAGGTTAGACGAGTATTTATTTAAGCATTTTGTAGATTTTTTCATTTTTGATTTGATTTTTTCCGTACCAAAATTGATTGTTTTGTCGGATGTCTGTTTTCGGCAGGTCATCAAATGGTCATAAATATCCGAATTGAAGAAAAACATTCTAAAAATGGTGCGAAATTTGTTTGTTTGGTATGTACGCATCTTTATGACCTTTGGCAAGGTTTCAACTATAAATCCCAAATCGAACACAAGCATAACTTCCGTTTTAGTTTAGCCAATGGAATTTGCCAGTGGATCAACAATAATTGATTGAAATGAATTGTATTAAAGTGGTCAGCATAAAAAGTGTCTCCCTAATGATATCATATATCCCTTATCATTTAGAATAATAATAATAATATATTATATTACTGCTTACCTCACATGTCCTCATGGTCACTTGATAAGTTCAGACCATTCTAAAATAAAGAAAGAATAATCCAGTTATATATATGCTAATAATGACAAATTCAACAATTTCCTGCTCCATGCTCTCACTTCAATTTGGGATTCAGGGAAAGATACGATGAAGAAGAAGTTGGAAAAGAAGTGGGAAAATAAGTCGGAGCGCCTCACATTTTGCCGTTTCATGTCATTAGCGGTCTCTAAAGCAAATATTTGACGAAGACAAACGAACGTATACAAAACTTCATCATAACTCGTTTCCCCCAAAAACACAAGAAGAAGAAGCAGCAGAAGAAATCAAGGAGAAGCGGTAGGAGCGGGGGTGCTGTCTCTCGGAGATTGTGAAGATCTTGCGCATTCGTTATGTGGTGCTTTAAGATGAGACTGAATAACGCGATCTTTTTCATTTTCTTTGCGCTGACTGAGACATTTTTGTCACTTGAAATGCGACAGAGACGATCGCCGACGATCCTCCCAACTGAAACCTGACGATGCTTTATGTACTCGCACTTCGCACAGACAGCATTTTTTTTTCATATTTTATTTACTGCCGATCCCCAAACGACAAAAAGGAATAGCAAAGAAATCACAGTCACAGTTTGTTTGATCACTTTTCGTAATTGAGCATCGATCGATCGAGCAGCGGATTCACTCGTTATAACTTACGATATGTTGCGTTTGCGTTGATCTTGCATTTGTCATGCTCTTATAATTTGATCCGTTGACAGTTTTTTTTTTATTTCGTTGCTTTTTGATACCCAGCCAAAAACCCAAAAAGGGTATAATGCAAGTTCAAGGCAGCTACCTATTAAGTATATCAAGATATATTTACTTACTTGATATACTTGATAAATGTACTACTGGTGATCCCAGAAACTGAAATCTGCTTTTAAATTCTCATAGTGTGTTAATTCCGTATATTACAAATCAGAGGAAGTTACTTGTGGGCGCAGATTGTGCCATTTCTCTAGGGTGTTTCATAATCGAGCACGGTCAATAAGAACGCTCTTTTTGTTGTTTGTTTATTAACTTTGTGCTCTGTTCGGTTGGGGGTTAATCATTGGCGCTGACCGCAGCGACGAATTCTTGCTATACACGCGGAAAAAATCGGAAATGGTAAAATAAAACTGATTATTAATCAGGTAACATTAATAATAAATTTTAATTTACAAAGTAATCAAAAAAAATTGAAATAAACGACAAAAAAAAATTTTTGAAAAATATTTAAGTCAAATTGTTAGTAAATTATACTTGATTTAAACATGTCAAGTATTAAGTTTGCAACGTGTTTAGTTTGAAGAAATTAAAATTAGTTTTTATTTTTAAATTTAAAAAAAATCAACAAATATGATCTAAAAACATATGTTTTAAGAACAATATATTGCTCGATTTATTTTACTGCATTTTTCTCGCGGTGTAGTTTTGTTGATTTGCTTTGGTTTCGTTTGAATTGTGCCGCTCGAATGATATAATAAATCCATAAAGCATCCCACTTTGTCGGTGATTTCTCAAACACGAAAACTATTTTGTATCTGTTGATGATTGTTCAGTTAGGTCAGATGCCGAGTTGCCCAGTTTTGAGTTGTCAGTGTTGCCTAGTTACCAGTTTCCAGTGTAGTGTGCTCCCTGGCGCCCACACTAAATACTCTCAGCTGAGTCGTTTCAACTGTACTCGTCTCGAGTTCAAGTTGGTTCAGCTGAGCTTAGTTCAGTCGGGCGCTGTTAATGATTGCAAATGTCGTGATATTGTAGAGTGGGTTGAGTAGGTGCTGAACTTTAATTAAAGCGCGCAAATGTTTTTATTTATTTTTTTTTTTAATTTTTAAAATGTGAGCCTTGTGACGAGCAACAACAAAAGCCAAGATCAGCTTTGATCATGAGAGATAAAAATAAATAGATACTATACACACATAGTAAACTATATTTCGGCAATCAATTCAGATTATAATCTATAAGACATGATTATGAGAAACAAATTATTAGAGCCTAGCTGATCTTAGCTGCAGAAAGCTCCAACTGCGATCACTCAAAGTAATATTGTATGTACCTAAAAATATAAAATAAGGAATATTTGCTTTAATTTTGGTGATCAATTAAGACAGAATTTTATTATTTTTTTTTGGTGAGGAATCATGCAAATAAGTGGTGGTTTATTGAGCAAACCTTCTTAGATTTCGTTGTTTTGACCCACTCTACTGTAAATTCTTTTTATTGAAGATTTTGTATGCTGAGTGCGCAAGAAAGTCTAGTTTTTGAAATAATTTTAGCTTATATTAAGTTTAAAATAACTACAAAGACTAATTTAACTACGAAGCTATATTGCTCATAGGAATGTGTGTTCTAAAAACACAGTATGCAAGCAATGTTCTCAAATAACACAAATATTGTGGAGAGGTTAAAGTTTTAAGGTATTTTTTAAAATTGAATGAAACGTATTTTGAATTAATTTATTAATTATATAAAACATACCTAATATAACACATATAACTCGAAAATTTTCAAACAGTTTGTCTAAAAATCTCTAGAGGGTTTAGGTAAGGTTTGTGGGGATATTACATTAAAAATTTGTTGTGAGCCCCCCCTTCGCTCAAAGCTGCCTACGCCCGTGTACTTTGCGTTTTGTCTATTCTGGTAAAGTACATTTTAAAGTTAAACTGAACTTTAAAGAACACATGATATTCACGTAAAGCTGTTAATAAGGTCTTTCCATATAAAAGGACGGTAATGCGAGAAGCCGGAACAACTCACAATTAACAGAACTGTAAATGTATTACTTAAAAAACTTTGTGAAAGATAATATAATTACTAGAAAGTAAATACGATCCCTTTGAGAAGCATTTTATAGGTAAGAACTGTCAAGATAGATCATGGATAGATCGTAACAAGTGAAATGTTGGAGTAGATGTTGATGTTAGATACAACATATCTTAACCTAAGTTAAATTGATCTATTATACTTAAGATTAGTTGAACTTGACTTTAACAAAGGATTATATCTATGCCAACTGAACTAAAATGCCAACCAATACGAATATTGTGAGCGAGTGTTTGTGAATGTGAATACGATTGTAATTGTGAATGTGGTGCAAACTGTCGTTGTCGCTGTCAGAGCCGTTTGTCAAAAAAAATAAGGAATGCCGTCAGTGCGACCGATAGTCATTCTGACTGACTGTCAGTCACCTCCAAGCATCGAAGCGTTGGCGCAGACACACACACTCACACACACTATTGCAATTATATATGTGTGTGTGTGAGTTTTTTGCGCGCATCTAAAAATAAAACAACACACAAAAATGCTAATGCCATGCGACCGACAGGGCGACCGACAGAGCGACCGATCGACATCAAGTCGACCGATGCCAGACCTCAAACGAACGCCCGTTTGCCCTCACAAATACACAGACATACACACACACACACACACACACTAATACGCACAGCCCGAAAGACAGAGACAAACAGCGTCGAGTTTACTTCATTTGGTTGAACTGAAAATTGAACACTGAACCGATCTGAATATAGTCTCGTACTCTCCTCATATTTACATCACACACACTGAGAGAAACCAAAGCAATGGATAAATGTTGGTTAACTTAATACTTTTTATATTGGCTACGTGGAATTTCATTTCCGTTCCACGAAACAGCAAATCATTGAAATTGCAATTTGTGCTAGGTGAAACCGCATTTAAATACCCTACAATGTTATTGTACTTTCTCTGGGTTTCATTTCTAGTCACATTTTTAACATTAGTTAGTCCATATTCTTTAATTAAAGATTATTTGTAAATTTTATTGTGTAATTGCATGTTGGAGAAGAACATGTGTATTTTCTCACCGTTAAGCTCAAACATAGGACTAGGTACATTTTAAACTGCTCCATTTCCATTTACATAGGTATATCCAATTTCCAAGGTTCCACTTCTATTAACTCAGGAAAAATGTACAGAATTTCATGAATAAGAAACAGCTTGGAAAAATTTTTTTGTGTCATGATAGCAAGAGTTGGAAACTGAAATATAAAATTCAAATATTTGTGTGCCTGATCTATTCAATTAGATTACGTTCGAAGTGTTCAATTTCCTGTAGGTGTTGGCAAAACAATATGAAAATTAAACGTGAAGCTTTTGCAACAATTCAAAAAAAAATTAAGTTGAAATAAGAAAAATATCAATCCATTTGGTTCTCAAATCAATTTTTTTTTTTTTAGTGAAAAATTTAGTTTTAGTTTTGAAAAATACAAAATGTTTTTGTAGAAGTTTGCAACCAACAATAATAACGATAGCTCATTTGAAACATGTTTCTTTTAAGTCGAGCTTGAATCTAACAGCATTATATTTGAGAGTTGGTTTTGTTCAGTGTAGTATGGCACACGTTGTACGCGAACCTCTGTCTAGGATCTTTATATATGTGTTTATGTGCTTATTGCGAAAGTTTCGTTTTTCTTTTTTACTTTGGCCTGCGATCTCAACTAACTACAACTCAACTCTGTCACAGACATCCACAGAGACTGCAGCTTGTGACCGAAACGGGAGGATCAGGAAGGGGGTCAGGAACGGGTACAAGACCCAAGTCCCAAGTCAGAGTCAGGCGTGTGGGCAGCGCGCGCGTGTTGAGTCTTTGCACCAGTTATGCTTGAGGCCTGTCTTTGGGACATGAACCAAAAAAAAAAAAAAAAAAAAAAAACATGGCACAGTCTGCGACAAAGATCGACGCTGACTGACTCTGGGTCCGGTTCAGACTCTGACTTTCCTCCGTTGTTTTGGGATCTTTAAGTGGCTGCTAAGAGGTCAGGTCGTGTGGCAACTGTACTCGCCAAGTGACACCTGCGTCTCCAACATGGAATGGAGGTCAACTCTTGGTATGCCTAAGTTAGTTGATGCACTCCTTACTTGTTATTATATATGTGAAGCGCGTGCATAAAGACTACATTGTGAATGTGGTAGAAAAGTAAAATAATTAACTCCAGTCCTGCATTTGATTTTAAATAACATCAACGAATAAGTATGATTTACAGTTATAATTTAATTTCATTATTCTTTAATGCTTTAATAAATATGTACAGGTCGCTTTCGTTCTCTTTACTCCATTTATTAACACTCTTTTGGCTTTATAAATTTTTCAAAAAAATCTGTTTTAAAATTAAGAATCAAAATACGAGAAAGATTATTATTATATTTTTTATAAAGTTTAATATTTACTTAAATTAAAATGTTTTACACATCTAATGATATATTTTATTTTTTCTAAATGTAAATCTGTAATTCTTTCATACTATATGAGTTATTAAATATTTTAAAAGAAGTTTATTATGTTTATAAATCTTAAAACTTCCGTTTGTTGACAGCTTTTTTCTGAAGTTGAAACTGTTCTCTAAATCTTTTAATTTTAAAAATTTATTTATTAATATTATTTTAATAAATTTGATGTATCTTCATGTTTGAGGCTTGACAACTGACTGGTTATTGATAGATAACACCGCATTATATTGTTTCTCTCTTTGGAGACGCCACCTTTGAAGGGGATATCATTAAAATCCCTAATCTTTAGATCTACATATTGATGCAACTTTTGATATCTGAGAATGATTTTTTAGCCGTAAAGTGACAGGTTGCCAATGAAAGCAAGAGAATGTTTTAGTATATGTGTGAGTGTGTATGTATGTATGTGTGTGTGTGTGTGTGTGTGTGTGTGTGTGTGTGTGTGAGTGTGTATGTATGTGTGTGTGTGTGTGTGTGTGTGTGTGTTGAAGCTTTTGCTTGTTGCAACATTTTGACGCGTGTTGGCAAACGAGTCAATTGTGTGGCCGTCGAACTGTCTGCAACAAAAATAAAAGAAAAAACAACAACAAGTCGACATCTTAGCGTACAACGCGTTTTGTTGTTGTTGAAATTTATTTTTCTTTATTTATTTTTTTTTTTTTTTTGCAATATTGAAGATCGTCCCACACACAGACACAAACATACACACACTCCCTGTCTCTGTCCCTCTCACTCTGCAACTGTTTCGGTCGCGTTGTCAACGTCAAAAGATGCTGCGCCCTCTCACCTTCTGTGTCTCTGCTTCTTCGGCGTCTTCTTTTTTCTCCTCTGGTCTTCGTCATCGTTCTCGTTGTTGTTGCTTGTATTTTTGATTCATTGATGTGCTGCGTGGATGTCGTTCAGACGTGTGTGTGTGTGTGAGAGTATATGCACCTATGGGTACATATTTACCCTGCGCTGTTTTTTAATACCCTGTAAATAAAAAAAGGGCATGATATGACAGAAAACATATATTTTTCTTATGTTTTATTAATCTGTTTTAAAAAAATAGCTTACAGCGATATAAACCATACAGGAGTTTTTCAATTCCTGTATACCATGAAAATTTCATTGAAGTCACTTTTAATGCTAAATACATAACGTTAAAGCTGCTTATAGGGTATCCTCCAAACACACACTCTCGTCCACCGCATTTTTATTTGCGTTTTTTGTGTTTTGTCATTTGACTTTTTGGCTTTTGCCTGGCCAAGAGACCGAGTGTTTAAATATGTCCGAGCCAAAATTGTGGCAACACATCAACCGTCTTAAATATATCGAAAAAAATCATATATAACATATGAGACGAAATGACGTTCTGCAAATGTTGGAAAATTTTACAAAGAACAAATTATAAATCTTTAATTTTAAGTTGATTTTAAATCCATTACAAAATTTGAATTAAATATCTTTATATTGATGTGGTAATTATAAGCCTGGATACGGTTAAATTTTTATAAATGTTTAAAATGTAAAGTAAATTTCTCCATAAAATTGGAAGTGAATAATATAATAGATAATATAATACAATAAGCATCCTATACAAGCAAGTCACATAAACCTATTTTAAAAAAAAGTTTCTTATATAGTTGCTTTTACAGAAAAAGGAGTTTAAATTTAACATTTAATCCGTTTTGCGACATAAAGATAACTCAAAAATTTTTTTAGTTTAAATATTATCAATCATGGTATGTCTATTAAAAACAGTTTTGATTTCTTGGCATCTTGCAATTCATTAAAAATTAATCTTTTTTTTTAAAGAAATCGGCTTTCTGTTTTTTTTTATCCATTTTAAGTACAGAAAATTAAAAAAAAAGATGCTAATACTACAATGCTAATTGCTACAATAGAATGTTGCTTTTGTAAAGGTCGCTTATCAAGAATATTTACTGAATTGAAATAATATAAAGTTCATAAATATTTTACAAATTGTTCAAAATATAAATGAAGTCATTAAACCATAATTTGTATATTCGGTAACCTTATTATTATACAATAATAAAAAACGTATATAATATTTAATAGTTATAATACCCAATATTCATAAATCTCGAATTAATTATATGAGATGCTTAATATGATATAATTTTTTTTATATATTTTAAAATGATAACAGAAATATTCGCTACCTTTTTGAAGTTTTCGAATATTCCGCATCCAATATCTAAATCGGCTTTGGGGAACTGAACCCGTGGGCAATTCCATAAGAAATACGAGTGTGCATAGCACATGTCGCGTTTTTGTTTGCAAGTTTTTTTGCTGCGCTTTGTTCTTGCAGTTCGCAGAAAAGATCACAGACCTTCTGACCTCACTCTCAAGCCATCTCGCTCGAGCTCTCACTTTCGCTCCCTCTCTCTCTCTCTCTCTCTCTGTCCCTGCGCTGTTTGTTGGCAAATGTCGTCCCGTCAGAGCCGCAACCCTAAGACAAGTGTGGGGAAAAGGAGGAAGGAGGAGCGGCCTGACACTAAAAAAGTTGCCTCGATTGGAAGACTGGGGTGCTGTGAGAGAAGACAGGAGGGATGGGGCAAACAATATATGCATGCCGTCGCGACGCGTCGCCGTTGACGTCGCTGTCTCAGTTCTAAAAATATTTCAGGTCGCTCGGTCGTTTGGTCGGTCGCGATGGCCGCCTGTTCGCTTTTGGTCTCGTTTGGGTTAAGTGTGCGGCGCATCTGTATCTGTATCAGTATCCCAGTATCTGTGTCTGTATCTTTAGCTGTAGCTGTATATATTGGGCCAATATAGATATAGGTACATATACATATGTCCGTGTATTTTTCTTTAAAGGTTGTTTGGGTCGTTGCGATATCAAATGTTATTGATTTACATTGAATTAGATTATTGTCATGAGTATGACGAGCACTCCTATTATACGAGTATATATGTGCATATGTATTCGAGGTAGTTTTACTCAGAATATGCCCCATTGCAATTAATATGCATATGTTTTTTTTTGCTTCAGACAGTGCTTCGGCCGAACAACAACTGAATAAATACGAAAAGTGCAACAACAATTGACAGACGAGGCCAAAGTATCAAATGGCCAGCGATACAGTCAGAGAAATAAGTAAACGCACTCTCACACACACACACACACACACACACACACACACACTCAAACTCACACTCACACTCATACACGTATTGCGAGTTGAGTTAAGTGCAGCTTTTGTATGCGTTGAACTCTGAACCAGCTGACCTTCATTGAACCCTTTTTCAGCTGCGCGCACTGCACTACACACAACACAACACAACAAAGAGAGAGAGCACGCGCGCAAAAGAGAGAGCGAGAGAGTAAACAAGCGCCTGCACTGGCTGATAAAGTTTAATGCGCACTCTTTGCTTATCGGCTGCTCTTTCAGCTTGCGCGCGCTCTTCAACGCTTTCGCTCTCGCGTTCTCACTCTCAAGTGACCGTGTGTGTGTGTGTGTGTGTGTGTGTGTGTGTAAGAGTGTGCGAGCGGCGGCTCCAATGGGGCGCTGCTCCGGCTTTAATGCTCAGTACGTTCCCGTTGGTGTTGCGAGACGTGCGAATTGCGCTTGATGAGTTAAAGAACAACACAACTTTTTGCAAGCGTCGCGATCCAAAATTTTCGATAAAATAAACAAACTCGTATCGGCACTTTTTAAGCGCGCGTACCAAAAATATAAACAAAATAATAATAATCTTAAAAAAAATAGAAAACGAGTCGCAAATTCCAATTAGATAAATGTGTAACAACATGTGTAAAACTTTACAAAGGCTCAAAAGCTCAAAGGATTAAGCAGAAACTGTTACAGTTGAGAGAGTGAAAAAACATGCAGGCAATTTATGCAACAAACTCACGTGTTTAGTCGTACAGCAAAAGTACAGCAGTATCTGTAAGATACAAAATCTGTGCGATGATGTCAAACGTCAACACACACGTGACTAGCAATTTAAAAGCCAACAAAAACAAAAACAAATGCAACAACTTATACAAAACAAAGTATTCATAATAGATCAGCGAATATATATTTGAGATACAAATATCTCTGACCGCCTAAGTAGCTACTAAAAGTGCAAAAGTGAAATGCAAATCAGGCGAAAGTGAATACCAATTGGATTAAAGTTCCAATAAGAATTAAGCTCAGTTTGCTTTTAAAGGTCAAAGCTGCAGCATCACAAATTATAAATAAAGTCGGTGTTTGTTCTACAACAACATCAACAAAAGCAGTTAAATTTAACGCGTGTGTTGTTCATTAACCAAAAAACATAAAAAAATGACGAAAAAAATGTTGACAAAATAAAAAAGTTCATTTTAAAATACATTTTCGAAGCGGAAATACAGCAACAACACCAACCGTTAATAAGTGCAAATTCTGGCAAAACAAAACCGCATCAAAAAGCTGCACCCAAAACAACAACAACAACGGCAGCAGGAAAATTATGAAGTGATTTTTAATCCGTGGTTTGTTTTTTTTAGTCAAACAACAAGCTCAGTTTGAAAAGTGCAAAAAAATACGTAATTACAATACTTAAAATAGTAAAATATAATAATAACAACACAGAGATTACTTTAAAGCACAAAAATAAGACGGCACAGTCGGCTTTTGACTTTGTTTTTGCTTATGCTTTTGTTTTTGTTTTGCGGCTACTTTGTCAATTGGAATGACAAATTGACAGCAGTTACGATAGCAACAATAGCAACAACAACAAACAATAATAACAATAGAAGTCGTTGGCGGCAATCAACGTGAAACAATCGACATAAAATACAAAAATAAAAAAATATCAATAAAAAAAAGGTATATTCAAATTTGTGTTTTTTTTTTTTTGTATACAAATGCAAAAAAGCTGTTTAAATATTAGATAGCCAATCGCGACCTTATACTTTATTACTTTTCATTGTTTGATTCGCTTTTAAAAAGGTTACAGTTGTTATTTGATTTCTCGAGAGCATGTAGTCTTTGACATCAGAAATTGACAGAGATTTGGATTATTCCAATTTTAATTTAGTTTGATGAACTTATTTAATATGGTCTAGAATTTAAATCTTTTTATCAACGATAGCGATCGGAAGATTTCTGTCAATGTTAGACTTTGAAACAAGTTCACAGTGCTTAAACCGGTTGACAATTATTACTGCACTGCCTTTGGTATTTGGTGTGTTTACTTATTAGCCAAAATAAAAATAATAATAAAAAAATATAAATATATGTGTTAAACACAATTTGACAGCTTTTAATATCATTCAATTAAACATAGATCAACCCAAGCCAATAAAAACTGACTTAATTAGACGAATACCCTACAGTAACTTTAGGTAAATGAATGTAATGATTGATGTCTGCTTAATATTTTATTAACAAAGAAATATTTGAGTTATTAAGAATTTAAAAAAAATAATAAAGAATTTACAACAGCGACAGCTTTTTTTCCCCAGACCTTATTGGTATATATTATTGTAAAGTGCACCAAAGATTAATAAAATGAATTTTAGTTAAGTAAATAAAAATAAATGTCATTTCATTCTTTGCTATCTTTTAGAAATCCAATTGATTTTTTTATTTTATTCTAAGGAGACTAAAAGATTGAAGAACTTCTGGTTGGAGAGAAAAAATATTTAAGGGACCAGTTATTAATAAATTTCATATTTCAAACCTTTAAAAATTCAAATATCTGATGTAGATTACCTCATTAAATATCAGATGGGCAGACATCGGCAGTTATTGTAAATATTAATTAATTTTCGTCTTTTAGTGTGTGTTCTATACCCACTTAGGCCACTTGCAGGGTATACTAAATACAACATAAGCAAAGCAAAGCGAAAGAAAAACAGCTGTACATTTGACAACAAGTGAATTAATTAAAGAAACACCTAAGCGGAGAGACATGCTTGCAGCCATATTTAATGGCCAGGCCAAATACATAAAGACATTAACGCAGACAACTTAAGGCAAAAAGAAGAAAAAATATAATAAAAATAAACAGACTCTAATACAAAGACAAATTAGCGACATGAAATTGGCCAACAACCTGTTGCCTTTAACTTAATTGAAAAATTCGCTAAGCAAAAAATAAGAAAAAAATAATACAAAGTGGGAAAAAAAACCGCAATGATAACTGCAAAAATTCATTTAAATAACTTTTTAACTAATCTTCAATTATTTCTCTTTTCAACTATATTTTTTTCTCGGTTCACTTCCGGACTAATGCAGCAGCTAAAGGAAAGAAAGGGAGAGAAAGATAGAGCGTGAAAGAAGAAGACGACAAATCGAATCGGTGCGGTGTGGTTTTGACAATATGTTGAGCCCACCATAATGAAGGAAATTGATACAGAGACAACAGTAGTATGGCCAGCCTGGTGTTATTCCGGTAAGTAAGACACCCCCCTCTTACTCTATAACCCCCTTCATAAAGTCCAGTTCTCTGTTTCAATCTTTCCCTTGTCTAAACAGTGTTTATCGCATTTAACAATGAATAGAGGTAGACCGAGACCAGACTTATACCTCTCCTTGTTCTACCCGCAAGACCCCTCTAATTTTACAGTTCTACAATCTACAAGCCCAGACCCCTTAAACAACTGGAATAAAATAGGTGTTGAAAGTTCAACTATCGTTTTACGCTTTTGTTTTGTTGTATTTATTTCTCATTCGACTTTTTGTTGTTTGTTGATTGTATTTCGGTTTGTCTTTCTTTGTCTACACTTTTGTCTCCCCCTTCTTCTGTTGGTTTCTATGCCTCTACGTATTGTTGGTCAACGTTTTGTACACTGTAAACCATTTACTCACTTTTTATTGCCACTGTGTAGACCCCACAGTGAGACCTCAGTGACCTTACAACTCTGTGGGGACCTTTTGTTGTCAACTTTATTTATCGCTGTGACATATTTTTATCAAACTCATTTGTGGTATCTTACTCATTGATATTGATATATTATTTTACCAAGATTTCAAGATTAAAATAAAGTTGTCTTAACTGTCAATGATTTAAAGTTTTTGACTTGAGTTCATGTATATTAAAATAATTATAATTTTATATTTATATCCGAGTTTTTGGTACCTTTAGGATTTTGATATATAATTTTTATTACCTACATAACAGATAAAAATATTTTAGTACATAGGTGTCATTATTGTCGTAGCTTTAATTATATTGTCTTTTTACACCCGTTACTCAAAAAATAAGTTAAAGGGTATATTGTGTTCGTTGGAATGTATGTAACAGAGAGAAGGATGCATCTTCGACCCTATAAAGAATATATTCTTGATCAGCTTCATATAGCTATGACAGACTGTCCGTCTGTCTGTGCGCCCTAATATCAGTGACTATAACAGATAGGTATAGCAAATTTGGCACACCGATTTCTATAAGCCCCATGCAGGTCAAGTTTGTTTCAAATTAGAGCCACGCCCCCTTCCTCCCCACAAATGGCGAAAGACCACCACACCCACAGTTTTTAAGATGATACAGGTGTTATGGTAATTAACGTTCTCTGGTAATATTATCTATTATTTTACTGAATCGTTTTAAGATCGGACAAGTAGAACGGCAGTTATGGCTTTTTAATATTTTCAAAGTTATTCCTTTAAAGTACTCTTACATATATATAGAAAAAAGTAATGTTTAGATATAATGTTAGAATATTTATTTAAAAAGATTAGATTTTGGAAATTTTAAAACAATTTGTTAATAAACAGAGAGGCGAATATTATTTATACCTTATAATTATGCCTAATTGAATAATAAATTTTTAAATATATTTAGAATATTGCTTTACTTTTTGGCATATTAAAATATTTTTATTATATAAATATCTTATAAAATTTTGTTAATATTCGGGTTATAAATAAACTAAGAGTATCTTCAAGTCGTTTATACTCTTCTGGATCATTCTAACTTGCATTGTTATATATACGTTTTTGGCCTTGCAAATGTTGTTCACTTGAATGTCAAAACTTAAGTATCTGCAGCTGCGTTGTTAATAATTATGATCACAGCAATGATGATAATGATGTCATATGGCCCATGGACTCACCTTTGACTTTTTACGTAGCTTTTGGTCTGTTAGAAACAAAAATATCAAAAAAAAAAAAACCAGAATTTTCGTTGTACACCAAAAAAAATGTCGGAAAATTATTATAATATCAATGGAAAAGATGAATAGGATAAGATAAAAGCCAAAGCTTTTACACAGACAGCTCACATGCATGTGAGCTTTGCAAAAAGCTCACTAAGCCTAATGCAAATTCGGGCTGCTTTATTCGTATAACTTTATTTCATGCATCTTTGCTGCATTTGGTCAACCCTTTTTGGCCAAGAGATTACAGCGACTGCCACTCCCAAGTGAAATGATCGCAAAATTAAGCATTCAGCATGCAAATATTCATTAAATGCGCCGACGCGTATTCACTTGACTTGGGACTCGACTTGACTTTGACCGGCACCTCAAAAAAGGCAACACACGCACACACACACACACATTCAGGGAGGGGAAGACACAATTGGCCCGACAAGTGGCGATATAAAAAAGTATCGAGACGGCAGCGCGGCTTTAAAATAAAAATAATCAAAAATAAAGTATAAAAAATATAAAAAAAAAACAAGCATGCGATGATGATGATCGTAACGATGATGACGTTGAAGATCGGCCGGGAAACATAAACAAAAACACAAAAGTAAAATTAAAATGCAAAACGAGTCGACTGCCTGGAAGGTGAAGAAGATTCTCAGTCTCCTATTCATGCAACACGGAGAAACAGAAGCGACCCGTCCCATCAGTGGTGCCCTCTTGTGGAGGCTAATACAACAACAACAACAACAACATCTACTTACTTATACAATATCAATATGAGCAACGCTGCTGTTATAACCTTTTGTATGTTGTTGTTGTTGCCGGTTGTTGCGCTTCACTCTTTGGCACTCTGTATTTTATTTTATTTCATTTTATTTTTTTTTTCTTATTACTTTTGCTTTGTTTTCTTTTTTTTTTTTTGCTCAACTCGAAACCTTTGACGCGAACTTATGCCCTGCAAATGGCCATGGAATGCTGACTTGTCTGGAACTGAGACTTGAGAACTGCGAACTGAGAACTCCGAGTTGCAGTTTCAGTTACAGTCCGGCAAGCGGTGCCTGTCCTATTCCATGCCATTTATGACGAATTCCCAATACACTTTAATCAAGTTTATATCAATATCAAATATTAAATAAATATTTAGCAACATCTGAACTACTTTCTGACATAAACTTAAAAAAAAAAAATATTTTCTATATAAAAATGTACTTACTCTCAAGTTACAATCACAAATAATTCAAGAGAAATGCACTTTTTTTTGTGATTTACTAGGCTTTTTAATACAATTTTTAAAAGCTTTTAAGCACAAGCATTTAAATAAAAAACTTCATTGCTTACTTCAAAATAAAATGCCTTAAAATTTATTAGTAAATACAAATAACAAAATTCTACTGCACATTTTAAACACTTTTAAAAACTGAAAAAAATGTGCAAAAGAAACCTTGTAGTTCAGAGTGGGTATTACTTAAACTAAAAGCTTTGCTTTCTAAACTATAAAAAGAAAATATAATTTTCATAAAATTCTTTGCGTTGCAAACTTTATATGCATGTAAAAGTGAAAAAAATTAGTCTAAAAGAAAGATGGTATTAGTTAAACTAATCGCTTTTTGTAATGTACTTTCAGAAATAAAAGTTAAAATTCATTTACCGATTAGGCAAATTTTCTTTAATCAAACTTTTTTTATATATCATTTAACTGGTTCTTTAAATAATTCCTAAAGTTTTTTGGCTTCAAAGCTTTAATCCTTTGCGTTGCAAGCGCTATACATATGTCAAAGCTCTCTTTAAGCCAGAGTAGCAGCATTAACAAACTAAAAGCGCAGTGTTGTTTTTGTTTTTTGTTTTTATATGCCGATGGCGTGCAGTTATCGTTGACGAGCAGCAACGACTGCGCAGACGCGTCTGTTGCTGCTGCTGTTGTTGCTACTTTCGCCTCTGCTTTACCTACTCGTCCTCGTCCTCGTCTTCGTTCTCCTCCACGTCCTCCATCCATTATGTCTGCTCAACTTTGCACTCGGCAGCGGCAGTTAAACGACTTGAGACACGCACACTTGTTGCTCTTTCGCTCTTTGGCTTATTGCATGCAGTTTAAGTCTCTGTTTCAGTCTCAGTCTCTGCCTGCGTCGCAGTTGCCGCACTTATTTATTATTTGTTGTAGTTATGATTTGCGATTTTACTGCAGACCCTGCTCTTTACTCTCTTAACCACTTCTTGGCAAAAGCAATGACTATCGATGGCCGCACGGTAGCCGCCGCAGGGCGCAATTACGCCACTTGTTGGAATTTCAGTCGACTTGGCTGAGAGGGTCTTGTCTCTTGACTCTTGGCTCGAGCTTCGATTGTGGCCCCTTTGGTTGCTTTTGGACCTGCTTGCACCTTCTTTGCCCTTGTGTGCGGGCGTGCGCGCCTGCGCCCCTTTTGCGATTTTAATTCATTTGTTTTGTTTCAGTTGCGAGCCTAGAATGGCAAATGAGCAAAACGTGTAAATTATACGAGTCGCGGTCACAGCCAACGCGAATACAGCACACGTCGCTACGTCGCAGGTTTCCTAATTATTGGTTTTTGTTTTTTTGTTGTTGTAGCTTTGCTCTCTGAGCTTTTACGACTCGCAGCCGCCGCCATTGTCACCCAAAGTGACGCCCGCGCCTTTTACGCTCTGTGAAGAGAGGCAAAGCGGCAAAGAGAGAGAGAGAGAGAGAGAGAGAGAGAGAAAGAGAGAGCTCGTGCACGTCGCGACATTTATTCATCAGCTTCAACTGAGCCACATCGATAATGAGTCGACGCTGACGCTGTCGTCGTCGTCGTCTTCGTCTCACCTGTTACCTTAACAGCATGTCTTGAGTTATGTTTATTGTTTGTTTTCGCATTCCTGGGCGTTTGTTGTCTTATATCGTTTTTCTCTCCCTCTTTTACTAGTATTATTTTTTGTCAAAGGTTTAGCAGCATCTCATCTATCTTAATAGCTGACTTGTCGACTTATCCATCATTAGGGTCAGCCTTTCAATTGTCTAGACATCAGTGACAGCACCTGAAGCTTAGCTCGACCAACTTTAGAACGAGCTTTCCCAAACTGTTGTAAAACTTCAATTGAATTTTTTTTCTAAATGCCAAAAGTTTTGAAAAGAAATAAAAAATTTTTTTTTCAAATATAAAAAAAAATTCAATAATCATTAAAGATTCGCATTTTGTTTCTTGTTCAAAAATCTCAGTTGGGATTGTTTTTAAGTCTTAATTTTGTTTTAGTTTAAAGAGGTTGTAGTTTACAAATGTTAAAGCTTATAAACAATTATAAAAATCAATCAATTCAAATAAATTTGGATTGATATATATAAATATATTAATTTCGAAAGAAAAATTAGAGCAGTTCATTCCAACAAACTCAGGGATTGAATGCCTAAAGGTAATTAATTTTAAATTAAATTTTTTTTCTGATTTGAATGTGTTTTTATTTTACTCTATTTCATTAATATTTAAGGTTTATCTTATTTTAAAATGAACTTAATTATATTTATTTATTTAGGATTATTCACATAATTGATGGTTCTTCTTTTAAATTCTATTTCATTTATAAAGTTTATTTTTTATGTCAAAAGTTCAATTCAATTTCGCCAAACATATAACATTTGCCGCTTTGCTCGTGGAAAAGTTCATTAATTTTAGTGAACTTTCGAGTGCGCTCTAATTGAATAATAATTGACATTAATTAAAAAAAACAGTCTTCACCGAGGCCCATCAAAAGGTGACTTTCAGTAGTTCAGAAACTTTTCTGCATGCTATTCTTATTGCTATGCCCTATAAAATGTTTGAAATGAGTTTAAGCAAGATGTAATGTAATAAGAAGGATAAATGTGTTGAGTTGAATTAACATCAATAGTTTTTAATAGAAAGTCGAATTCAAAATCGTATTTAAAAAATCTTTTCAATCTTTTTTCGTCAACCTCTTCTTAAGAGTTGTAATAATATATCTATCTCATTCGTATGTGTTAAGGGAATTCATTATTCGAGCATGCCAATTTTTACATTTTTTTTTATAATTTTTTACATTTTGAGCACACAAAACAGAAAATAATTAAACAAAAAGCAAACAAAATTAATGACGTTAAGTTTGTATTAGATTTAGAAGGTGGTGTGAGTGTGTGAAAGTAATGAGTATGTGTGTGAGTAGCTTATTACATTAACAATTGAACTTG
This sequence comes from Drosophila falleni, assembly GCA_035045575.1. NCBI lineage: Eukaryota > Metazoa > Arthropoda > Insecta > Diptera > Drosophilidae > Drosophila > Drosophila falleni. The sequence goes on from JAWNOV010000119.1 coordinate 133,586, forward strand.
AACTGCTGGCGTTTGCAAATAATAATAATATTAATAATTATAATAATGGTTATAAAATACAGACGGGAGAAGCACACACACAGACACACACACACAACTTGGGTGCTCATAAAAATACCGTATGTGTGTGTGTGATAGCCGTGACTGTAACAAATTTAACGAACGTCATTGAAACAAACTAAAAAACAAAATACAGAAATAGCCGTGTAATTGTCAAGTCCAAGAGCGCGCGAAAAAAATGTTCAATAAAAGCAAAAGCAACTACAACAACATAAAAAATACCAACAACACCAAAATCTTGTCCATTAAGTTGTGAATCCAACTCAAGTTGTTTAATGTTTATTATACAACAACAACAACAATAACAAATAACCAAACGCATACCACGAGGTTGAATTCACTCACTCTCAATCTCTCTCTCTTTTTTTTTGGTTTTGGGGCAGCACCTTATGGTAATACCATATACCTGATAGCTATACCCCTCTCCTTATATGTAGATACCAACGCGTAGCACCCCATTAACAACAACAACAACAGACAACAACAACAACAACAATCACAGCAACAAAAGAACTGACAACGCTTTTAGAATTCAATTAAAATCGAATCATTGTACGACACTCGCAACATGGAGAAGCAGCAGAGAATCGCCAGGAGAAAATAAAAAGTGGGTAGCGGGGTAGACGGTGGTGGTACGTAGAAGCTACGAAGGCGGCGCATGCGACGATCATTGGCGCAGATATTGACAAAATGTCGCAACGTGAGCAAAATATTGATGAGAATTGGCAAATCGAGTCACAGTCACAGAAAAAGAGTGAGAGATAGAGCGAGAGAGAGAGAGAGAGAGAGAAAAGCAGAGAGTTATGCATAAAATATGCCGTACTGCAGGGGAAATAAGAGGGCTGCAAGGGGAACGAGCACTACGTCTTTTTTGTTTTGTATATATATCCCAAATGTGTCGCCGCATAAAATTGCCAACGCTTATTAACATTTCTCAGTGCGTTTATGAGAGAAGTAAACTGAAGGAGGCACAGGTGGTACAGGGGAAGGGAGGAGCGGTGTGGCTGAGGGTGCGGTACAGCCGAGAACCTGCTAAGGTGAGGTCTTTTACGACCCCAACAAATCACGATCACAAAAAATAACTGGAAAGCAAGATTGACATGCTTCCATTTGAAGATGAAATAAATAACTTTAAATATGCTGAACACATTTTCCATCAAAAATTCATTAAAATATTATCATATTTCATTGTTGCTTTTATTACACTATATTATTTAATTTACTTACTTTTAACACACAAACATATTTGTATAAATAAAAACAATGTTATATTTGCTATTGCTAAGATGCGATTTTTTTTTTTAAAAATTGGGTATTTAGAACTTAGAAAAATTAAAAAATGAAGGCTTGAGTTCAAAGATAAATACCTTTGAAGGATATCAAAGATAACTTAGTCCACTTAGTTAGTTCTACTTCAGAAATTATATGGACAACAATTTTAAGAAAGAAAATAAAATAAATAAATGTCTCTTAAATCTTCTATTCTTCTTAGATGTTAGCTTTATTAAGCAATTTGCCAATATATAAGAAACTAAAAATAAAACCTTAGATCATTGTTATAACAATATATAAAGCATATATCGTACACTAAGAAAATTTATACAGGTGTGTTTGTGTTCTTGAAAAAAAGAAGCAATTGCTTTCAAATGTTTAAAATTCATATGAGAGGCTTAACAAAATTAAATATTTATTAAATAGAATTAAAATATTTTTAAATTTAAATAATAAAAAAAAATATGTTCGAAAACATGAAGTCTTTGAGATTTTCAGAACAAAATCTCTAGAGATTTCTAAAACACACCTGCTATAGTTAACATTGACTCAATGAACATATTCCGAGATTAGTTATACTTAGATTCAAGTCATATATATTAAAAAGTCAAACATAGCATTGAGTTGATTTTTGGCAGAAATGTGAAAAACAGAAGTTGCGATTATAAATCTACTTACATCAAACGATTTATTCTGAATATATATATTCAGAAATATTTTGTAAGTCGCTGTTGTTGTTTTTCAGCTTAAATATTTTTGTATTTGCTGCCGTTTTTTTAAGTTTTGTTTATTTTCCTCGAGCTCCTACACGACGAGCGTGACCCCAAGAAGCATTCATTTGAGCTCGACTTGGCTCTAACAGCTTTTGGCCAGGTTTTTATTATATTCTTATGCTGGCCTCGCCAGCTTTATAACACCAACAAACGGCAACAACCAAAAACAACAACAACAGCAACAATAACAACAAGAAGGCAACCGTTTCTCAGAGCTCGTCGATGGGTTTTTGGACGTCTTTGGTCGTGTTTGATCATTCAATTTGAAAGTTATTCATTATTCGATCACGTACGCACGCCCAGCTACCAATCGAGTACCCAGACTACACTCAGAAAAAAAAAACACTCACACATATGGGTAAGAACCTACACAGATAAGTAGGAGGTCAATGTTCGTATGACAGTTGCTATGGCATTCACATGGGATTTCTTCTTCAACTACTTGTCTTTTTTGTATTTTTCTGTCGAAATTTTCAAACACTGGCCACAATTACAAACTGAATTTCTGACACGTTGAAAACATTTTGCGAGTTGGTTTTTTTTATGACGACGTCTAATGAACTTTTCACTTGCCAACGGCTTTAACGACTTACCTCTCTTGCTATCCCTCTATCTCGGTCTATCTCTTGGTTTGACAACTTCTTTAAGAGTTGCAAGATTAGCCAACAGTTGCAGCTGCCATTAAATGAAGTCCCCACTTCCTGTACGAGTCCTGCACACAAACAAAATTAACAGCAGCTCTCGAAGCAACATCTAATCTTCAATATCAGCTGAAGTCGAGGCTGAAGACTGAGACTAGAAGAGTTGGAAAAGGGAGGAATGAGCTGGAGCGCACACGCTGTAAAATTGCTATTAAATTGTTGCTGATTTTATGTTTTGGGTTGGAGGATTTTTATTTTTTCTGATTTCAGCGTTAAGAGATGCTCCGTTTATCTCTATCTCTATCTCTCCTTCTCTGAATCTGTCTCTCTATTCCTATCTTTCTCTCTCTTTCTCTGTCTCTACCGATTTGGCATCATTTGCCGACTTCCTCTGGCGCTTTATGCGCTATTTACACTTGCCTTTTACTTGCCTCTTGTGCGTATTTTATGTTTACTTACTTAGCTTGGGTGTAGACGAGTCTATCTTTCTTTCCCGCCACCTCCGCCTCGTCTCATCATTTCAATCCTCTTACCACTGATGATGTCTCAATTAGTTGGTATCTTGTGGATTTTTGTGGTTAGCTGCCATTTGTAGAAAATGGAAGATGACTCTTGAATTAACTGAACTATTGCAATCCGAGTAAATGAGTTTTACTTTGGCTTATCTGATAGATCGGAACTTGAACCTATCAAAAAGTACTTAAAAAAAAACTCTAAGATTCTTCAAAGATCATTTCGAAGACTTTGTTTTCTGATTACAAAAAGATTGCATGACTCAACTGATCCAACAGCCTCATTATCAAATGCAATTCCAGATTCTCTTGTATCTTTCATCTTTAAACTGATCTTAGCTATTATCAGTTTCTTAAAAAGATCACTTTTTCTTTCATTTTCTGTCGTTCCGACAATTCTTTGTTATTCTATAATTCTTTACGAAAATTTGCAAGGTTTCGCGCTGTCTTTATATATGGATAACAACCATTCATAGCTCTTTAAAGTTCTTTTGATACTTGGCTTACTACCAGAAGTTGATTCATACTTTTATATGTGACGTTATGAATAGAACAAAAGTATTAAAAGACCAAAAGTATGAATAGAAGTCAAGCAGTTAAGCTATTCCTATGCCATATTTTATCTCATATTTTTGTAGAAACTAATACATTGGTTGGTTATATTTTTTTATTAGAATGAACTTCTATAGAAAAAAATAGGTTTTAGTTGTTACCTGCTTGTAGATTAATACTTAATCCAAACTAAGGAATTATAATTAATAATAAGAAGGTAAGGTTTTTAGATCATTTCTTATTATTTTAACTATACAATTTTAATTTTATTAGAATAAAATTTTTTGTCAATAAAAAACAAACGTTTCTTGTAAATATTTCATGCGTCCATTTTTGTTTATAATAAATTCGAATCTAAGACATTTTTCCATGCATGCATACTTGTTTTTGTACTTTCTTTTCTCACACTCTCCTTAGCTTGACAATCTTTTTATCCCAGTCCTAACCTCAAATTATAATGCCATATCAATGCGTTTTGGCCTGGTCTTAAAGATAACTGTACAAAAATGCATATGAGCAGTGCATAAACATACATTATCCAGGCAGTGAAATAAAAAGAAAATAGAAGGAAAATGCAACCATATAAGCGCAGTATAATAGTTCAATCACTTGTCACCACATAAGAGGAGACTCTATTCCCTAGTATTAACTATTCTTTCACCCGCTCTCTCTCTCTCTGTCTGTCAACGTCTTTTCCATTTGTCACAAACACCAATTTCGTGTGACAAATTTGTATGGCTGAAGCGACGAAGACGATCTTTTGGGCCATGGCCAAATAAGGCGACTCCTTTGAGCCAAGTCAAGACTTCAGTAGAAGACGATAGACCGACTCTACCTGGCTAGTACTTTATGCCAAAATGCAAACTTTTCGACGAGTATTCGGCTCGGTATTCAAATGGCCTCAAAAGATGCCATCGTCTTGGAGTCTTGTTGTCGTCTTTCGTCTTATTCTATCTCTTTTTGTGTCCTCTTCACGTGCCGCATTGTCGCGCATTTAAAATGCAAATTATCATCATTATGATTGCATATCATCATCATTATCACGATCATCATCATCATCATTTGGTTGGCAGACAGTCAGCCTCCTCTTGAGGCTTCTCCTTCAATCTTTTCTTTTTTTTTTGTTATTTGTTTGTTGTTGTTGAAAAATTGTTGTCAAATTATTACCTTGGGCAGAGTCATAAACATTGGCGGGTCTTCACGTGCCACAAGCCAACAACAATCACACTCACGATGACGATCATCATCATCCTGCACATGATGATCATTGTGTGAGACAAAAGTCTGTCATAAATTTGTCACAAAATATATAAATATAAGACGGACAAAAAAAAACCTTCGCCCGATTTGTCAATCCGTCATTGAAGCGCCGTTTTGCCAAGTGCAATTTATGATCAACTTCAACTCAAATACCAAGACCCCCTCCACAACACTTTCAGCCCTCTTTACACCCACATATTTGTGGCTCCTTTGTTTGTCTCACAACTTGCAATTGCAATTGAATTGCTTCGATTGGCTGTTTCGGTGGGTTTTCAATTGTGAATTCTGTCTTCTTTTGTTCCCTATGGCGTTCTGTTGTTGTTGTTGTTGTTGTTGTGATTAGTATTGTTGTTGTGGTGGTTGTTGCTGTTGTCACGCGCTGTTATTATGCAAATATTGAGCTGTTAAATTGCATGGTGCACGCGTCATTTAATCGCATTGTTGCAAGTCTTTATAAAGACGATGGCCCAAACAATGCTGTCTCTTGTTGCCTTATTGTTGTTGTTCGCTTCTTTTTTTTTTTTGTCGTCGCTTTTGCATTATTATGACCATTTATGTTGCATAAATTACGGCGTTTAACTTGTCTCACTTGTCTGTAAATTGATTGTAATTTCTGATGCTACATTTAAGATTCAAAAAAACATACTAATATCGAAAATGGGACAATCGTTGTGGAACGTATTTACAAAAACAATAAAATCAAATTTAATATATTTAATAACTATATATAATATTATAATTCAATAGATTGACTCCTGAGTTTTGTTTCAAAGGAATAATATAGAATATTTAGAGAGATTTAAAGTTAGTCTTATTTTATTTCTTATAAATTTTAGATATTCAAAGAAATTCTAATGTTAAAAATTCTTTGAATTTAATTGACTTTTTATACCCTGAGCCCGTTGAAAATGGACAGAAGTATATATATTCTTGATCAGGATCAAACGCCCAATAGATTGAGCCACGTCCGTTTGTTACAACGCGTCGATCTCAAAAACCATAGAAGCTAGAGACTTGGTATGTAGGTTCCTAATGCCTGGCACAGATAAAGTTTGCTTTTATTTTTGGACCAGATCACTATACCATATAGCTGCCATACGAAAATACCGCACTCACATTAGAAAATGAACGTTTAATTATGAAAATAAACGTTGTCTTTTGTTTGTTGAAATTTCAGAACCAAACAGCGGACGAGCAGAAGCGGCAGTCATGGCGGTCGAATGCCTCCTTTGTATTACAAGTAATTCTTAAACAATACTTGTACAGATAAAGCTAAGTAACGGGTATCTTTTAATCGGAATATCGACTATTGCGTTTCCCACTTAATGCTTCCTTAAGAGGGAGCTCCGCATTTGTCGAACACGTCACTCATTTCCACCAACGTTCAATCTCTTCTCTTTCAAGGGCACTCACTGCCTTTTGCGCACATGCCAAAAAAAAACTAAATAGCAACAACAATAACAATATTAAAAAAAGACGAAGCAGCAGCAGCAGAAAATTACTGCAATGAACTCGGCTGAACTGCATAAAAGCAAAAGTACAGCGAACACAAAGGCAAATGGGCAAATGCTCCTCTCGGCAGTATTCAATCAATGCGAAGCTCATTGCGCATACGTCGTGTGGCACACCAAAGGCCGAAAGAGCGAATCATACGAGTGCTCTCGCGGTCGCGCTCTCTTACTCTCTCTCTACAGCGATGTCTCTTTGACTTTGGCACACATACATAAACACACACATACACGTGCGCGCACGAACTGCACGCAGAGAGGCGTCCACGTTTGACTCGGCCAGTCAACGGTCGTGGACGTTGTCGACGTCGAAGTCAGCGTCAGCGTTGGCGTCGTCGTTGCCGCGGCTGCTGCTGTTGTTGTTGTTGATATTGTTTTTGGTGTCGTCGTCTATATTTACACTTGTGGCCTCTTATCAAATGGCAGCGGCGCAGTTGACTTATTTGACGTTTGTGTATTCATTTGTTGTTGCTGTTGGCTGATCTGTGTACTATATGTAGCCTGCTTGTTGTTGCTATTGTTGTTGTTGTTATTTGCTGCTGTTGAATTTTGTACGCGGCGACCGCTTTGCTGCTTTGACTTTTTGCTCGGTTTTTGAAATATGTACACACACTTACACACGTACATACATATGTATGCATGTATGCGTGAGTATCTGTGTGTGTACAGGCAAAATGGGAACAGTCAACACAGCAAAAGTTCAAGTCAAAGATATTTATTTTATATAATCAGGCGCGACATCGTTGCGCGATTGTTGATTGTCGTTTTTGTTTCTGTTGTTGTTGCTGCTGCTCTTATTTTTGTTGTAATTGTAGTTGTTACTATTGTTGTGATATTGATTATAAATTTTCCTTATGAAACAATCAAATTACATACTCAATAGGCAGCACAATTGTACATATGATTTTTTAAAAGTATCACCCCCAATTATCAAAATGTATTTTTTGAATTTAAGCATATACAATTATATTTTTTTAAAGGGGTGATGAACACAATTTTGAACATGTGTCTAAATATTAAAGATTAAAGAAAATATTTATCAATTTTCTATTTTACCAGTTGTTTTTTTCCATTGTTAAACAAGAATTATTGTTACCAATATTAAGTACATAGATAAAGAATAGCTTAAAAATATATTAGTTTAGAAACAATTTAATATCAATTAGATTTTCTAAGTTGCATATTTTTGGATAGCAACATTGGGAATACCTTCTACGCTTTATTTTACCGATTGTATAGGTGTTTATCAATATCACATTAAAAGCTTATAAAATGTGATTCTTGGAGAAAAATTAATTGAATTCTGATTTTTCTTCCTTTTTTCTTAAAGTGTCCTTATTATCGATATCTCATTAAGCAATAAATAGTTACAATTTAGTCAAAATTGATCATTTTTATGTATTTATTTATTTATGTTGATTATTAATAACATCTATTTTATTCATAGTTAACAAAGAAAGAAAATAGATTTAAAGAAATTCTTGGTTTTCCATTTGTTTTCCTATTAATGACTATTTCGAATATTTATTTGTATGTGCTTTTGGGCCACTCTAACCAGACAATGTTGTCGACGTCGGAAAGGCATTCAGTCCCGACACGTCGGCGATAAGTTCGCGTGCAAAGGTTTTGAACTGCTTGAACTTGTTGAACACAAGCCAAGAAAGACGCAGACGTCGACAACGACAACAACAACAATCAGCAAAACAACAACTACAACAACAACAGGAATGACAACGACTCTGTATAATATATGGCTACTATATATTATGTATTCCACCTATATATTATGTGTACATATAACTGGAAATTATCAAAGAACCTTTGGGCGGGCAAGAATAATATATACTATCGTTCAGTCGTATATGTAATTGCATGTTACAAATGTTAAGTGCTTTACACTTCAGCTATAGTCTATGCAACAATTTTGAATGAGAGTTTTTAACCATAAAGTATACGCAACGTGTTACAAGTAGTTTAAAAATCTAAATACTTACATAATGCACATTTTTAAAAAAATATATATACGATCATTCATTAATGAATTACCATTAAAGCTTTTAATGCAAAGAGTTTTTAATGGTAAAAATTTGGGGGTAATTAAAAAAGGGTGGTGTTTAAAAAAAAAAATTTTAAAAAAAAAAAAATAAAAATTGGGGATAATTATTTATTATTTTTTGTGTTTGTTGGGATAGGGTAAAATTTTCGTTAATAATAATGAATAATAAATTAAAGAAAAAAAAAGGGGGGGGGGGGGGGTGGTGAATTTAACCAAACCGACTGTTTTGGATAGATATGGGGCATTATTGATATGGCCAAAATCGATTTTTAAAATCTTTACTTTTCCTGAACGTTGATGAATAGATCTTTAATGCATCCAAACACAGTCTAAGATTTAAGTCAGAAGTTTGGGAGCTATTTATTTTTGAATTAAGAAAATGTTGTTTTTCTAAAACTTTTTTTATATGTAAATTCAAAAAAAAAAAGTCCAGATTTGTTGCCTAGTGTAATTCACAAGTAGTTTTTACCAGGTGAAGCTTCTAAAGCTTAAGACAAAAGCTCACTAATGATTGATTTCAGTTGCAGCTGAAATACCTAGATGATCTCTTTTCCAATGATCAACCTGTGGTTACATACTTACACACACGTACACTCGCACACACACCTAGCAACACTCAGAAGATGCTAACAGGACAGAGCTCACATATACCAGGCACTCAAGGCACACGCCCCACAAACTGCAGCCTGCAACTGAAAAACTGAAACTAAAACAAAACAAGAAACATAAAAAAGTCCGATCAAGTTGCCACATTGGCTGTTGCCATAAATTTGCAACAACTGCGCTTGAACTCGATAAATTTATGTGCAACATGCGCCGTTTCTGCCAGCTGGACGAGTTTAATACATTTTCGAAGCTGCCGCTCGGTTGCATGCTACATATGCTCGCGAGCTGCAAGTTTGAGGCTTGCAGCGGCATTTTCATCTTTATCGCCAAATATCAATCAAGTGTTTGGCAGTTGCATGCGGAATTAGTTGGCCATTGCGATGTGCAACGTTGGCTCGATACCTAAACCAAATGCCAATGCCACAGACAGTCTATAAAGTTCAGAGTTTGTGACTTTTATCGCGATAAATATGTATACAAAAAAAAAATATATAGCATCTGTTTATACATACATATAGGTAATATCAAAAAAAAAAAAAAAAAAAAAAAGAAGCCGAGTTGTACCAACAACATTTGAAGGAACTTGCTGCAACGCTGATATATAGCACGAGTCTAAGTTTACAGCTCTGCGGAGACTTCAGAGTCGCGACTTTCCCAATGCTGCACTGGTTTGGAGTGGAGGGAAAAGTGCTGGGGACTGTGGGGGTAAGGAGCGTATGGGGGTATCCTTCAGCTGCCTCATTTAATTGCTGACAAATTTATAGAGCGCTGCGCATTAATTCGCTGCGCCCAAATCACAGAAATGCATTAGGCGCAGAGGCAACAACCAAACGAGCAAACGGGCAACAACCAAACAAGCAACAACCAACGGGGCACCCTCAATGTGCAACCAAGCAGCCGCCAAATGAAAAAAAAAAACCAACAACTGTGCAACTGTGCAACAACAACGCAGACACGATCTCAACTCGCTACGTTCATTTAATTATCGAATTTAATTAATCTGCACTTGATTTTTTACGCCACAGTCTGTGGCAGCCACAGGGAAAGACACCAAGCTGAGCTCTCAACTTCCCCCTCTCTCTTCACCCGCTTGCCACTCTTTGTTGCCTGTTGCACAGCTGGTTTCATTTAATTTTTTTTTGGCTGCAACCTGCGCGGCAGTTAGTGTTGGCATTAGTTTCCTCATCTCAACCCTTCGCCCTCTCTTCCTTCCATCCATATCAGCAACAATTGGCAAATTGTTTGTTAACTCTTATTTATAATCAACTTTTTATCAAACTCTTTGTTTGATTTCCATCACCAAATTTGCAAATAATTAACATTTTTCAATATATTTATTTATTTGTGTAGAAAATTTGTGCTCATAACTTAATTTTACAATTTTAATCTCTTAGTTTTCTCGAGGTTCGCTTCAAAAACTTTACTACAAAATAAATAAAAATTTTACCAAGTATATCTCCTAGTTTACAATTTACAAAGAATTTTGTGAAACTATTTATTTTAATGTTTTTATTTTCATTTTAAAATAGTAAGTTTATTATAAAATTCTAAATTATATTATACAAGTATCCTTAAAAAATCAGAGTTGTTATTTGTAGGACATAAATTCAGAGTTACCAAATTAGGCTATCATAAATATAATTTATAAACATGTTTATTAACTAAAACCTTTGTTATATAAAAAAAACACTATCAATTCAAATTTATTTTATTTTATTTTATTAAACAAATTTTTAATTAAATCCACAATTATTTTGACATTCAAAGGCTTTATTTTTGTTTTTTTGTTTTGAGCATTTATATTTTTTTAATTTAATAATAAGGAATTCAAGAGAAACTGCTCATTAAGTCCCCTTGGAAATTCAGCTACTTATAGAAAACAAAGATTCCATTTAAACTTTTGAACAGTCCACCTGCAGCTGTCCAGAAACGTCAACAAATATTTTTCTCTGCTTCACAACTTGCAACATGCAACTTGACGCAACTTCCGCCTGAATTGTCAGTCTTGCTTTGACTAAAATCAATTCACAATTATTTGATTAAAAATGCAGCCAACGAAGACTAAAGTAATCTACAACCCGTTGAGAGTGCAGACAGAATCTAACGGTAACTGTCAGTTGATGCCACAAATTGAAAATTGGAAATCAGTGCAAAAAGGCGAACATTTCAAAAAATTTTAACACCTTCTGCCATTTGAACACGACAAACTGGCAAAGGAGGAGAGGATAGGAGAATTGGAGGGGTAAAAAGGAAATGGAGATTGGGAGACGAGTTGACTTATCAAAAAATTTAAATTAAGCGCGTCTCTCTCGGTAATTCTTAGTCCATCAAGCTCGACACACGGGCAACTTGAGGCATATATAATTGCTTTAATGGAATTTGATTTTAAAAGTTCCCCTCCACCTGTGTGGAATTGTGGGCACTGTCTCTGGCCTTTTTGGTCCATTGCAGATGATGTACAACTACTATTAGCATTAAAGTTTATTATCGACGACGACAGACGCTTGCATTCTGAATTCCTGTAAAACAGGTGCAACACACAGATAGAGAAAGAAAGACAAAAAGAGAGAGAGAGAGAGAGAGAGAGGCAGACAGAGATAGACTGAAAAAGAGAGAGGAGACGATAGAGGGTAGGGGTAACTCTGAGCTAGGGGCCTTTCAACTTTTTGTGCAGATTTCTCTTGTTGCAATGCGTCGTCGTTGTGGCGCGAGTTGCATGCAATGCATTTGGCCGCTAAAAGCGCCTTATTTGGTTAAATTGGTGCAGATTGCTGTGGCAGCGTCGAGTCTCAAGTCTCTCTAGTCTCTAGTCTCTAGTCACACTCCTAGCCAGACTCTTGTGGCAGTGGCAGTGGCAGAGGCTTTGCCTCTTGCTTGTTGCTTGAACTGCACTAAATAATAATTAGCACAGGTTTTTTTTTGTTAGTTGTTAGTTGTTTGTTAGTTTGTTGGTGTTGTTGGTGTTGCTCTTGCTCTGGTTGGTCGCTTGGCTGCCTTAATGCGCTTTGGTCATTCACCACAGGCTGCTGCTGCTGCAGTATGAAGCCGCAAACATCTCTTGGCAGTCGGCCATTTGTTGCATGCCACCGCCAAACCACATACGGGGTGAAATTTCCTTAGAAATTTCGTGCTTGCTTGCTCTGGTTTTAATTTGATTTTTACTTCAAGTTTTGTTTCGTTTCGTTTCTTTTCAATATTATTTTCCCTCTCCCTCTCGATCATTCCCTCTCTCTCTCTCTCTCTCTCTCTCTCTCTTTTTATATCTATGTTTTGCTCTCCTTTAGTTCGTCTTTGGCCCCGCAGGTTCAGGTTCATAAATTTACGAGAGATTCGTTGATTTCTGCGTTGTTTGCCTGTTCGCCTGTTCGCCTGTTGCAGTTACACGTTGCATGTCTAATGTTGCTGCTTGGCTGAAGATTCGCGTGTGCAGTATGGCTATGCCTCACCTCCCGCCCCCCTTTTTATACCTCATTCTCTACTCCTTTTTGGCGCGCGCGCAAGCGCATTTCTCCTCTGCTTCCTCATCCCTTTACCTTCCTTAATGTATTTGGTTATTCTTTGCTTTAATTGCACACCGTTTCGGTTTTTATCACTCACTTTGTTTACATGTGCATGTGTGTGTGGCATGTATCTAGTGGCTACAATTAGTTGCTTTAAGACTGGGCCAAATGTGTGACGCGAGTTGCCTACAAGCATTATTATATACCGAGCAATAGCCTCTCTATATAAAGTATGTCTGTTTATAAATATTATGTTGAGTACGTCGAGTCTCGAGGTGTGGACTTACGATTTATGTTTATAGCACTCGTAACTATCAAGCAATGGCTAGCGAGAAATCTATCTTTCTGCCAACTAAGGTTCCATTTGGGTTAATTGCCGTAGAACTGACATACCTTATATAACAATTATTATACATATAATTCACTTTAATTGTTTTACTCACTTAAAGGGAAGTCTTAACAATATTCAGTCTTAATACAATCTGTTATAGAAACCTACATACCAAATTTGATAAGTCTAGCTCTAATAGTTGCTTAGTTCAACGAGGAAACATTCCTGATAACGGTCCTATAATTTAAATAATTTTCTATTTTTAATTTTATAACTGTACTTCTGCTTATTGCTGAATTCACAAAAGAGATATTTGTTATTTCCATGGATTTAATAAAAGATCTTAAACTTAATTTTTTAATAACAGCTTAAATAGTTTCTGAGTTCATGTAGAACTTTATAATAATTATTTTGTGTGTTTTCTTGATTTAATTGTTTAATACTGTGTAAATATTAAAATAATTATAATAAAAGATTATTGAATATAAATCACTCGGCAAATAAGTATTGCTCATATTAAAAATAAGCCTGACTATAATTTAACTAATAAAAATAATTTAATTATATGATATGAAACAATTTTTTAAATATTATAATAATCTGCGCAATTTTTAATATTCAATTTTATTTTTAAAGGATAAAGACAGTGTAAGAATTATTTTGTGTATATTAACTGCTTTTTGTTGGAAATTTCCCCGGAGAAATTGCATGCCAGGCGTTTGTCATCATAAAGATAAAGAAAATTTTTGGTTTTTTGAATACAGTCTTTGTTTTTGTTTTTAGGGCTTCAATTGATAAATGAAACAACAACATGAATCAGACATTTGGTCGTACATTGTTTTCATTATAGGCGTGTCATTCAAATCAAACTCAGACACTAATGAACTTTGAATTACTTTCATCGCAACAACAGCAACGACAAGAAGAACAACTGTTGAGGAGGGAAAAACACACACAAAAGGCCAGAGAGTCAAACCAAATATTATCAGTGAAACGCGTTACACATACACACAAATGTATAGTTTATGTGAGCATACAATCTTTAACACCTTGATGATCAAATAAATGCGACATGATTTACAAAAATGCGACCATAACGAAAATTAAGAACACACAGAAAATAACAATAACTGAAAAGTCTAACAATAATAAGTAAGTAACAAGAGCAGGCAAACAGCTCAGTCTTCGTCTCCGTCTCCGTACCATTACCAATCTACGTTTCCCTCTCCGTTCTAGTCTCCCTTCCAGTCTCTGTATTGTTCTCAGTGCCAGGCAGGCCATATATATGAACTACTTACGTGTACAGTTCAACTGGCACTTGGACAAATAACGCGATAAGACCCCAAAACGACCGAAACGACCGAACACTTGAGATACAAGAAATCACGTTAATAAAGAAAACAACAACAATAAAATGAAACTAAACTGAAACTGAAACAGAAACAGAAACTGAACTGAAACTAAGACAGAAACTGAGAACCCAAGAAACTGATGCAGTTGTTGATAGAACCCATAAATGTTTATCTATGAAATGTGACAAAACAATAACAAAAATGAAGTGAAAGCAACCCGAGAAATTAACTTGACTTTGAAAAGCGATATTATTATAAAACAAGCGGAAAACGCTATATCTGAGATCCCGACCATAGTATATCCGTTACTTATTTTAAAATATATATAAAAGTACTTTGAAGATATTGAATGTGTTACTTTAAAAATATTAGATCAGCATAACTGCCGTTCTCATTGTCCGATCTTGATGCGATTTAGTGGGATAATAGATAATATTACTAGATAACGTTAATACCATAATAACTGTATTATCTTAAAAACTGTGGGTGTGGTGTTTTTTTCGCGATTTGTGGAGACGTGGGGCGTGGCCGCAATTTCAAACAAACTTAATCTGCATGGGGTCTATAGAAATCAAAGTGCCAAATTTGGTTACTCTATCTCTTCTAATATCTGAGATCCTTGTGTTTATACAGACGAACTAGCGGTTTATCGCGACCAGAAGGGAGCGTGACCAAAATTTAAAACAAACTTGATCTTCTCCAACGACTTTGGAGTCTGTGTGTGAAAGTTTAGTATCTCTATCTCTTATAGTCTCTGAGATCTATACGCTCATACACACGGACAGACAGGCAGACCGACGGACGGTCAGACGACAGGCAGAAGGACATAACTATATTGACTCGGTCCAAGAGTATATATACATTATGGGGTCGGAGATGCCTTTGTTCCTGTTACATACATGCCAACGTACACAATATACCCATTTACTTACTTTTTAAGTAACGGGTATTAAAATGCGTATGTGTTGGGTAACGTACGATCGACAATACTTTACAATAACTATCGCTCTGTATTTTAGCACCTTTAATAATTCAATCAGCAAATAAACCTTTTCAATTTTTGAAAAAATATTGATTTACTATCACTTGTTTGAATTAAAGCTATTTAAATGGTTGTCCCTCTGATATCTTTTATATTCTTTTAGACCATATCGCAACTTATACATCGTTTAAGATTTCAATAATTTTTATAAATACTGATTTCTCCATGTATTTTAGTATAGTCAACTAAATCGAAGAGTTATTATTTGCTTTTCACTTTTTATATAGCTGTAAAAGCAATTTTATGATAACTTGACAGTGTTTATTTTCACATATTTTCATTTCTGACTGCTCTGCTTTTGTTGGGCAATTTTCGAACTGTGAATTCTTCAGAATTGAAAATAGAGAGTATCTCAACTTCGACTTATTCCAATTTTTCCTTTGTGCAGTACAAAGTTAAAACTACGTTCTTTCTCTTTCCCGAATGTCAACTTGTCCCTCCTCGATCTCCGGATAGGCGATAAGGCCAACAACAATATTGAAATGCGAGGCGTCTCAAAGTTCGCATAAATCGGTGGAGCGCTATTTGCTCTCGAGCGTTGCGTTTTATTTGGTTTTTAAATGAGGTCAAAAGCTGATAAGCCCAATGTGTCAGTATATGTGGAGTATCTCTCTTTGTATATGTGTGTGTGTGTGTGTGTATATATAATTTTAACACTCCAACTCGAACCCATGGCCTGACTTTGAAATTAAAATTACAATTCCACAAGGTCTTAAAAGGTATAGACGAACCATCATCAACAGCTGCTAAAATCTTTCGATTTATCATATCAAAATTTAATTCCAGTAAAAATTGGAATTGGTTTGGCTAGACGCTGCATAGTGATTGGGAGTTACGAGAGGTCTATGAAAAATGGTCATATGAAAATAACAACAATAACAAAAGGGCAACTGGCAGCTGTGTTTGCCAACGTGACGATGTGTGTTGTTGTTGTTGTTGTTATCGTAGTCGTTGTCGTTGTTGCTGTTGAGGGTCCCGTGACGTGCCCCAAAAGCCAAATAGTCAACAGCCAAATGGCAATGAACTTTACCGTTGCTTTTTGTATTTCCAGAACTCTCTCAATCGCCACGAACGTGCCCAGACACGTCTCCTAGCCTAGCCTAGCCCCTGACAACCCATAGTCGGTCGTCTATTAGTACTATTGACACTTGTCGACCCAACATGCGGCCTGTCACTGCGCGGATCATTCACATTCACACACTTGCACACACACACACACACATGTGTGTGATAAAAAAAAAAGAAATACAGCACAAGCCACAACTGGAAAAGTCAACAGTGTGTCGCGATGTCGACTCTACGTTTTTTACAATCTTCTATAAGAGTCAGTCTATAGAGTCTACGGTTTACGGTCTCCGTTCTCCGTTCACTCTTTGGGCTCGTCGGGGCATTCGACATTCGGCATTCGGCACTTAGCACCATTGGCACCAAGAGATACCAATCAGCAGCCGGCAAAGAGCAGGAAGAGGGGGAGGAAATCGGGGGCAGAAGACGGTTACTCGTCACAGTGGGTCAAGACTAGACAAATGTTTATATATAATCTATTAAAATTCATCTGTCATAAACATAATGTTTATGAAATTTATTCCATATTTATAAGACTAAAAGAATTTTAATAACATGCTTGAGATATTTTCAAATTTAATGAGGTTAATAAAAAAAAAGAATCATTTCCGCCTATATTAATTAAGTCAATAATGCAAATGTATATATTTAAGCTTTCTAAAAATCATTGTTACAATTTTATATATTTACAAAAATCTTTTAATGGTCCTTAAATACTTGAATTTGAGCATTTATAAAGATATCATTTTTAAATCACTTAAAACTTTATATCAACAAATTTTTAAATGCATGTCAAACGATTTTCTAATGCTTAATGCATAGGGTATTCTGCTTTGATGTAATTGTAAATTGATGTTTAAATTTGGAGTAAGAATTTTAATAACATTCTTTTACAGTATCAATGATAGACGCATATGAGATTCAAAAATTTCTGATATCTTCAAAAAAATACCGTCTTTACGAGGTACACAAATTTCTAATATCCCATTATATAAATATATAAATAAATACTATATTAACAAAACATATCAGTTAAGAAATAAAAGTTATTTTAAAGAACTAAGAAGCTCAACCTTCAAATGAGTTAAGCTTAAATTTCTAACTGGATTTTCTTTAAAACTCAGCTATTTTCATCAACGTTGCACCACTGTTGCAACATTTTAAAGGCGAAAATCAAGTCAACTTTAATTTCAGTGCTAACCAATGATAAACTCAATTTTATGATAAGAAACGGAAAAGTAATATACAATATTTATGTATATACAATTGTATGAAGGCGATCTTTGAAATTTGATCCATGTTCGATCTACAGGGGGTTGCATCAGTGCGTGTGTTGTGTGTGAGTTTTGGCCACAGGCCAAAGATTCTCGACTGGTTTCCCGATGGTCTCTTGGATTCTAGCGACGATCTTAACAAGCCTAAACTACAAATTGTTGTTAATTTCGCTAGTAAATATTTTATTTAATTATTTATGCTGCTGTTTGACGTTGTTGTAGTTAATGGTGATGTTGGTGGTGTTGTTTGTGCAACTTGAAGGCTAGGCTGCCATTAATTTACACCTAGGCATCGTGCTTGCACCATGTAAAAGGTCAATGTTTTGGGTAGTTTTCGAGCCACCGCTTTGCCTCATGTCTGACTTGCCACGTTGATCTTCGTTTTTTCGCTTGTTTAATTTCTGCCAGTTAAATTACAATTAAATTATTTATTTGCGTCAAAAGTCAGAGAGAGTGATAGAAAGAGAAAGAAAGAGCGTGACAAACAGAGAGGGGAAAATAAATAAATGTTTGTGCTATGTAAATAAACATTTTATACGATGGGCGCGACGGAAGCTTTAACCGCACCATAAAGTTCAATGTATGCCACTGCGGTCAGTCCTATAAGCACACACTCGTGCAAGTGTGTGTGTGTGTTTGTGTGTGCCAAAGTATGTGTGTCTTATGCACACTACTATTGCGTAGATAAAGCATATTAGTTAGCATTAAGACTAAGTGATAATATTAATTATAGTTTAATATCATTCTGTTTATACTAACTTTTAGTCTCACTCGATAATCTTATTTAAAATTCAAATTTAAGTATATAATTAATTTAATTATTATCTTATTACTTCTACTATTGACGACAGATAAAGTATACAAAAATTATTATTTAAACAAAATCAAATTTAAATTAAATTAATAATATTTAAAAATCTTTTTAAATAAAAAAAATAATATAAAATTGGTAAAGACCTACTTAATTCAAAAGCCTTAAGTTTCTGCATTTGTTCTCAAATCCTTTTTTTTTATTTATTTTATAGAGAAAGTTTAAGCAATTTATTTATATTTTTTCCCAGCTTATATTATATGCTTACGCTCACTTACGCTCTCGAGAGAACATTTGTTTTTCGTAAGTCTGCATTGTGTTGCAATCGTAAGCGTTAAACTGTCAGCGATGTTTTCTAACGTTGGACATAAGATAAATATATTATATATTATATAAAGAAATATACATCAAATTACACAAGACTCTTATCAATATTATGTCACTGTGATCTGTAGAATGGTTGACGTAGTTAAGATCTGATAGATATTATTAAAATTCTAGTAGATATTAATAATTTGAATATCTTATGACTTGACTCAGATTATTCAAGTGTTCCTTAAATTTGCTACAGTGGGCCTTGAAAAAATTAATTCTTTTTAAATATCGAGTAAGTTGCACAAATGTTCATAAGATATCATATTACTCTGTATCTATCATATTAAATATATTCAATTCAATTTTTTGTGATCCCTACCATAGCTAAACTAAGCCATAATGAATTTGAATACATTGTCCATATAGTTTCGTTGTGCGAGTGTGTATTTTTTTGTTGTTTTTGTTTTTGTTGTTATTGTTATTGTTGTGGCACTCGTGGCTCACCTCGATAATTAGCTTAGTGGTTCAACATTGCAGGTCAACGGTTTTGTTAACTTATTATAAGTAATTTTAACCTTTGGCCGATTTGCATGCGAACTCGACTTAACTTGACTCGGACTTGAATTGCGGGGATTCTTATTTGTATTTGTATTTGTATGGGTATTCGATTTCGATTTGTTCCGTCTCGTTTCCTCATTGTCATCGGCAGCTATTTACAGGGAATTTTTTGTAAGTTGTTGACTCGATGTGCGTAGCTGCAAGTTGGAAGTGAACTACATTTCTCTCTCTCCGCCACTGATTGTCAATCTCTCTCTTGAATTGCAGGTAACACGCCCACCGACTTATTGCAGCAGAAACCCGCAAAGGCGACAACGGCAACATCATTAAAAAACCAGAACGAGGAGCTGGAGCAACAGTTTAATTCATTGCCCGCGGCGGCGGCCACAAAGCGGAAGCATCTCGAGCGCCTGGCCAGCGATTTGCGGCAACAGCAGCAACACCAACGCCAACAACAGCAACAGTATCTCAACAGCAACACGGCTAAAATGCTTAGCGAGCGTTCGCTGCTGCTCAGCGGTTACGGAGGCATTGATAGCGCCAAGAAGCTGTGTGAGGCAAGCAGCCCGACAACAGCAACAACAACTGTGGCAGCAGCAGCAACCGGCAACAGCCGCAGCAACATGCAAGCTGCTACACCGTCAGCAGCAGCAGCAGGCAATACCTCAACAAGCTCAGCAACATCATCCTCCTCATCCTCCTCCTCCTCATCCACCTCCTCCTCCACCTCAGCAACAGCAACAGCAGCAGCGGCAACCAACAATGCTGCTGCTGCAGCTGCCGCTTATGCAGCATTGTATTTGGAGAAGGTGAAGCATGAGAAGCTGTCGTCGTTGCCCATGGATTCCTTAAAGGATGCGCTGATGGAATCAACAGTCATCTCCAATATGCACAACAACAATCTGTCAACTGTCAATAACAACAACAATAACAATAATAACAACACTAGCAACAATAACTGCAACAGCAACAGTAGCAACAGCAGCAATCATCATCAACAGCAGCAGCACCAGCAACAGTTGCTGACCATCAACAGCAGCCACGTTAAACGAGAGCGTCTCAGTCCCAGCAGCAGCAACAACAACAACGGCGAGGTGTCCGTTTCAGCGGCATTTGCCAGGTGAGTTACGAATTGTGGCAGCATTATTGATGATTCTTCGTGCAGCTTTAATTTACAAGATACAATTGCTTAGTGCCTAGCTGATTCTATACAGAGTTTTTTTTTCTTAAGGTTGATTGTAATGTGAAGCTTTACACTGCGACAAATTGAAAGTGAGCTAAATACATAAGTCCATTCCTGAAGTTGACCGCGATCTTTTAAATTGTAAGTCCATTTCAACTTTTCTCTCTCACACAAAACTGTGCAGAGTTTCTTATGTAAAGTTCTTTTCACCTGAGCTTTCTTTTTTTGTGTTTTTTCTATGTCTACTCTTTATCACTGTTGCAAGATTGTTAAAGCAAGTTACTACTATGTACATACATACATAGAAATTAAAAAGTAAAAATTAAAAAATTATGCTACAAAAAATATGTATAAATATGTAGTTTTACTAAGCATTTTTTAAAAAATTGTTTTTTTTTTTAGCATAATTTTTCAGTTCAAGCTTTTTTAATTAGTTGATTTTTAAAATATAATCGTTTTAATTATTTTTTTATTTTGTGCTTCTACTCTAAAAAAAATTTTCGCATATCTTTATCTATGGACACTTATTATCAAGCACAGTATTCTCTCAAAGCTGTACGCGCTTGAGCTTTGTTTAAGTTAAAGCTAAAGCTTATCCTATATTCAATTATGATCTAGTGCATTTATCATTATTGCACTGTAAAATGTTGTGTTATTCTTTTATTTAAGTTCTGTGAGCTTTAGTGCTCTCTCGCTCTCCTCTCTCGTGTATCAAAAAGAACTTCAAAAAATAAATCAATTTTAAATCTATAAAATGCACTTTTATTTAAGAACGCTTCTAAACTACGAGGAGAGCAACAACTTCATTTCTTTGACGGCTGCGCCTGCTTGGAGCTTTTTGTGCTTTCGCGTTCGCTTTGTCGTGTATTCAGGGAGCTTCTGGCCAAGTTAGAAGAGCTCTGTCTATGT
Source organism: Drosophila falleni (assembly GCA_035045575.1). Classification (NCBI taxonomy): domain Eukaryota; kingdom Metazoa; phylum Arthropoda; class Insecta; order Diptera; family Drosophilidae; genus Drosophila; species Drosophila falleni. The sequence goes on from JAWNOV010000119.1 coordinate 155,166, forward strand.
GTGCTGATAGTGGAGTACATGTTGTGATAATGATCCCGACGCAGTTGCTCAAAGTGCTCCCGACGTTGGCGTCTCTGCTGCTGAGCTTGAGCGTCGCTGGCATCGCTGCCCGTATCGTTATTGACCATCTCCGTGGGGTCATTGATTGTTATCGATGGATGGTTGGCCAGATGATTGCTACGATAGCTCCCACTGACACGCAATATTGAAGTTGGTCTTGAATTCATCTGACCTTCCTGATCCTTTTTAGCATCCATGATCTATGATGGTTTAATTACTAGTTATTTTTGGTATTTTCTTTTAGAATTACCAAAAAGTCAACTGACAATTTTGTAAATGCTTTAATGATCTAGCAAAATATGCGAAATGAAAGCAAAAACTTAAAGGTAGAAAGAGACGTACAAAGAAACTTCTCTCATCCCCCCGTTACGCCTCTTTTGTTCCAGATTTGTATATATTGTTGTTGTTGGGCTGTCGTTTGCCTGACAAATTAATTTACATTTGAACAAATTAATGCCACGAAAAGTTCGTATCGATAACAGTTTTTTGGCTACCGTTTTCGAAGACCCAAAGACAGCAAATTAATCAAAACGCTTAAGCATTAAACCGCACACGTTTGCTGTCAAAAGATAGCAACAACAACAATAAATCTAATACCAACAATTACAACAAAAGGCGAATAGGCCAAAGAAAAACACAGAAAACTTGAAATTTAAATATAAATCAAATTAATAAACTTGACGCCGAAGGCACAACAAAAAAAATATAACCAAAAATTATAGATATGAATAAAAGAAAAACAGACTGAACAAAAGTAATTAATGCGCACAACTAAATTAATGGCGTTAAGCAGCCAAGTATAGATTAACTAATACAAACAATTTATCAAAACAAAATTAAGGAAGAAAATAAATAAGAGAACAACTGGAAACTGTAAACCCTGCCAAAATGACGACAAATTGTGGGCACAAAACGAGCTAAAGATACTTTAAGAGATTCGGCCTACAGCCTAACGAGATACAGATACATTTGTGGCCTAGATGGTTGGCTGGCTGTTTAGTTGGCTTGTTGGCCTGGCTTATTGGCTTATTAGCTTATTAATATTAATGAGACATGCTATTTGGCTCTTTCGGCACCTGAGGTGTGTGCCTAAATCTTCTTAGACAAAGTCACGATAGTTGTCATTGCCTTAAACATATTCCATTTGTATCTTCACATCTTTTGAAGTCTCGCTTGGAGGGTGGTCTTCATTCTAGCCAGTCTATCTTCTCTCAACACCTTTGGACAAGCTTGCTGAGCTAATTCACCAAAACGAATCATAGTGTGGGGTTCAATAAATTTAATTGAGTTGCCCATGATATGCTTAAGTAAAATGTCTATTGTCTTTTAATAATATAAAAATTATATGAGCCAACGCAATTAACCAAATAGTTTATAATAAATTAAGTGAATAATTTTGAATCATTCGTTATGAATGCTGAATGTGATTAACTATGCTTAGCGTGAGTTTCTTCGTTCAAGTTAATTGTGAATTTCAATGAGCTTGTTAACGTGTGGCGTTACCAACTTTTTTCAATTAAGTGAGTATAGATCGGAAACACACAAATAATTTAGTTGTACTCTTATATAAAAGAAGGTTACCCTGCAGAGTTTGCTTTAAAGTCAGCTACAGCTCACCTTAAATAATACTATTCTTATACTCACTCAATTCCGAATGTTTACATTTTATATATATCGACACCGACTCGAGGGTTTAGTCAAGAACAGCTCAATTGCAAGTCGCACTTGAGGCAACTCTTAACCTTAAGTGTCTAAATACAACTCTGTCTAAAGTTGTACTCTTGAAGTTTAGCCAACTCTTCAAATCAAGGAACATTAACATTTTTAATCGGCATATCAAATCAAGCGACTAGTCAAGTTCAAGATGCTCTTCAAGTTGGCTTACCAATCATAGAAGCTGTTTCTGAAATGTTGCCAAGATTTATGCCACTTCTGGGCTAAGTTTAGACAGGGAGGTTGAAGAAACCTTCGTCTAACTTTCCACAAATGTTGATAAATTTATTTGGGAATTTTTTTATGAATATGAATTTTATTGCTGTTGATTTTATTGTTCTTCTTGTATAAGTTATCGTGATGATTTTGTATCGTTGACTTTTGTTTCGTGTAGATCTCAACTTTGCCAGACAGATTCATTGATAAACCTTCTTTTTTATGATTGCCAATATATGCAAATGTCTCTCTGCTTCTTCAACTTTTAGTTACTTTTTGTTCACCATCCCTCTTTAAGCAGATTTCTTTTTGTTTTTAAGCGATTCATTTGAAACGCGTAGGCGTAACAATAGATTTAATTTGCATATGTACATATATGTATGACACCGCCCCACCCAATCCAGGCCAAAAGCCAATTAGCCATGTCACAGATTAGAACCGTTAGATACACACACATTCTCAGTTAAATCAAATATTTAGATCGTACAGTAGCTGCTGTATGGAGATGGGGGAATGGGGGTGTAGATCTGAACATAATCGCACCATAAACAATTTGAACAATTGCTAAGAACAAGACAAAACAGACAACAACAACACAACTAAGTAGCTGCTACCAATCGGCAAAGCAATTTGCAATAATCAACATTTTTTTTAACAAAAAACCGAAACAAAACAAACCAAAAAAAGACAAGAGCAAACAAAAAAAAAAAAAAACAACAGCTAAGAAACGTTGTAGAGTTTGTTGTAGTGCAACAACAGCAGCAACATAAAATCGACAGCCAAACAGATCACGATAAATCAATGGCTGCAAAAAGCCAGCAACAACCACAACAACAACTTACCTGCTTTATATATAAATTTGTGCAGGCAGCAGACTCCGACTCCGAAGCAGCAGCCAAAAGCAACACGAAATGCCCGACGACGTGCAGCACGAGTTGGCATCGCCCACTCCCCCTATTCCACTTGCTGCTGCTCCTTCACTTGCTCCTCACACTGTTTCTGCTCCTCGTTAAATCTCCCAACTTGATTCACTTGCATGCAAGAGTCTCGGCTCGGCTCCACTCGGCAGCAAGCAGCACTTGCAGCTGCTGTTAACCTGACCCGCTGCTGATTATTAGCCATGACTCGTGGTGGCTGCAAGTCTGGCCAACTAGGCGACTAGGCGACCTGGGACTGGACTGGGCTGGGCTGGGCCCCATGTTGGTGGCATGTTTTGAGTTGTGGCCACGTTAGAAGCTTGCAACACATTATAGAACCTTGTGTGAGTTCAACATACATATATCCTATTTCCCTTTTGGTGAATTATCACTGCTCGAAGTAAAGTTAAGTTAATTTATAGCCACTCGTTAAAACGATTTTCACTTCAAGTTCAAATAGCATTTCAATTTCGTTGGGTGTATGAAATTTGCATTGAATAACTTTTAACGGACTAGTTCCATTCAATAAATAGTTCACTAGTTAATCGAACTTAGCGTCCATTTGATTCCACCTATCGTTCAATTTAGTTGATTTTCTATTTCGTTCAGTTGTTCATTGTCCGTTCTAATTGTGAACGATCAGCCAATTTTTCAACGATAAATTGTGTTAATAATTTTGGCCAGACTATCGAAGGTAGCAATTACTTACTTTTTTTGAATAATATGGCAAAGCTTTGGCATTTACGCGCTTAAAAATTGTTGACAACAGTTTGGTTTGACTTAAGTGATTTATTATTATTTGGTTTGTGTATTATTAGCCGATAGTTAAAATAATAGTTATTGCTCCGTATTTTAATTAAATAAATCAATGTAAACGAAATATGCTACAGTAACATGAATTACACGGAATTTTGCATTTCCCAGAGCGTAGCTTCGTTCTTGGCGACTTTTCTCATGACAACTTTGCTTGGCTATATGTAACTCAGTCAACATGAATCGTAATCGCATTAAATGCCTTCGTAGCGTATCGTGCTGGAAATGAAATGGCTAAATATGAGACGTCAACACGGATGAAGTCAGTTGCTTTGGGACATCTACCAGTTACCAGATGCTGTGTATGTATGTAGAATCCAACGTTCGATCTTCTCACGGAAGCCACTCATTAGCATGTCAAATGGAACGACAGCCTCCTAGATAACTTTGAGAGTGGCAAAGAAAATGACAAATAATCCAATTGTATGCGACACCCAACTAGATGGATAGATAGATTATTCAAGAGGAGGATTATTCAGCTGACTATTCATTAAATATTAATGCTAATTTATGGGTCACAAATTAGTTAGTTCATCGATATTGTAAACATTTTTAAAATGATGTCAGCCTCTTGACTTAATGTATTACTAATTTATTGTCTATTCCACTCTTTTTAATTTTTGCAGATCTCGCAGCGCCACGCCATCATCGGCAACATATCGAGGCGGTGGCGGTGGCATTTCACCCAATCAACAGACGCCCCAGCAGCAACGCCTAAGCCCGCCCAGCTCCCAAACCCACATGCCTCTCCACAATCTGTCCACAAATCTGTTGAACAGCTTTCAACAGGCGGCAGCGGCAAGCAGTCAACGCTCCTCTGCCGGCAGCGTGGTTAACAATGCCAGCGCCACAAGCGCTGGCAACAGCCCAGTTGCCACAAGTGCGTTATAACAACAACAACAACAGCATCGAATGCCACAGATTTCTCCACGCGCAACTATTCAGATATAATGCGCTGTCTTGCAGCCAAGTACAACAACAACAATCCCAATGAGTAAGTGCATCAAAGCTTGTCATCAATAAAATATAGATTATATTTAATACGGTCGAACTTAACTATTCTCACATCATGTGAAATTAGAAAATCATTTCACTATGTAGAAATGGAATTCTTTTTGCTGCATCTTTCCTTAAAAATATTAAATAACTTAATAATAATTATTTCCCATTTTTTTCATTTGGGATTACACGCTTTTGGGTTTTTTTTTTTTTTTTTTTTTTTTTATTAAATTTATTTTTTTTTTTTAAAATCAACACGAAATTTCTTTTTTGATAAAACCATCAGTTTAAATTAGAGTTACCCTTTGTTTCATATAATAAATTGATTAAAAATTTGTTCCTTATGTCCTTTATTAGCATCCATAAATGCTCTTTCTGTTCTTATTTTAAATTTTTGAGAATTACTTAATTAGATTTTAATTTTTTTTTCTGCTACACAGAGTTATAAATACGAAAGAAAAAAATAACAACTAAAAGAAAATTGACTAAAGGTACAGCGAAAAGGTTGTGCACTTGAAAACAGTTCGCCCTTCATAGGAAATATAATCAAAAGTTTTAAAAGCTAAATTCGTTTTTTACTTTTTCATGCAAAAATCTTAATCAATTTCTATAATTTAATTTTGTACTATGAACTTTAGTTATTTTCGCTATCATATTTAATTAGTTGGCATAAAAAGTCGATTTTTAATTGCTAGTTAATATTTTATTAAAATGTTTAATATATTAACTTAAATTTTTTCTAAATTTTATAAAAAACATACTTAAATGTGATGCGAAAAAGTTGTGCAGTTGAAAAGAGTTACATCTTCGTGGAAAAAATAATCAAAAGTACTAAAAGCTATTTTCATTCAAAAATCTGCATAAACTTCTCTAGATTAATTTTATGATTAAAATTATGAATAAAACATTAATCATTTTACTATTTAACTAATTTGCAGGTCTATAAAAGATCGCTATAGGACAGTAAGACTATAAGTAACTGGAAATTATTTTTCTTTTATCTGTCTTTTCATTTGCAGCCACAATGCAACTCGTCGCAATTCCTACTACGACAGCAGCGGCAGCATCAATGTACCTACAACGGCAACATCAGGTGGCGCCAAGTCGAGCAATGCGAACTGCAACGTGAGCAACAACAATGCGAGCAGCGCAACCAAAAAGCTCTCAGCGGCAAGTTTGCGAGATGTGAAGGAATCGACATCGTCGTCGTCGGTGTCAGTGTCGTCGCTGGCGGTTGGCAGCGGAGTGGGTGTGCCAGGTGGTGGTGTTGGTGTTGGTGTTAGTGCAGTTGGTGGTGCGCTGCCAGGTGCTGTTGTGGCAGGCAATAGCTTGCCACTGCAACCTGCGGCACAATCACCCACCGAACAGGCCAAGAACCAAATGGCCGCTGTGGTTGCCGCTGCCAGCGTTTCGCCTTTCATGACCAACTTTTTGCCCTTCTCGGGGGGCATATTTCCCCCCCTGATGGACATGAGCAGCACCCAAGCTTTGCTCACGCTGGTAAGTTTTTTAACTTGACCACCCAAAAAGTCTACACTAAGCGAAAATATCAAATATTTCGATCTCAAAACCAAACTTAATATTGAAATTTAAAAAAAAAAAAAAACGGACCAGAATTTTCGTACTCAGTTATTTATTTCAAGACTCTGCTCGTATACAAATTGTTTTTATATGGTCTTTATATTAAGTAATTGTTACTTATATAAATTACATTTTGATTTAAGATTTTACAAAGTAGTTTGGTTCGCTGTGCTTTCCAATTTATTTATGTACATTCTTTCGAATATATGTAAAAACGTACTTATTTAAAAAAAAAAAAAAATAAGTACAAATTCTTTGTTTTTAAATAACTATTTGTTTTTACTTGCATTAAGAAGCTATATGTATGTATGTATGATTTTTAGTAATTGGTACTAATATTTACTTCGATGTTTTAAGACTTAATTTAAGAACAACATTTTTTTTCGCTGTATGAACTTGTCTCTAATCTGTTTTTCCCTCTCCTTTCGCTGCTGCTTTCCACTTGTGCAGGCGCGTGCTGCCAAAGATGCTGAGATACAGCAGATATTGAGGGGCAAGCAGCAGCAACAGATGCAGATGCAGTTGAAAGGTAGCAGCTCTAATGCCTCATCGCCTAGTGCGAGCACATCGGGAACACCACGTCCCAGTTTAAATGCGGCATTGCAGCAGGCGGCGCAATTTGTTACACCCGCTTTAATCTATTCGGCGCAACTGCAGCAGCAACAACTGCAACAACAACAACAACAGCAACAACAACAGCAACAACAACAGCAACAATCGCATCACGCCTCGCGTCAGTCTAGTCCACGTTCCAATGCGGAGGCTGCTGCGGCGCCCAATGTTGCAACTTGTGCCGCGGCTGCGCCGCTAGACTTGAGCTCACAGCCGCCAGCCGCCAAACGTTTTAAGGCTGAATCATCTACAACAGCAGCAGCAGCAGCAACGGCAACAGCAGCAACAACGAGTGCAACTGCAACTGCGAGTGCAACGTTGGGTTTGCTCGCGGCGCGTCGTGCCAGCTCAACGGCAACTACAACAACAACAGCATCTTCCACACCATCCCCGCCACTTTCAGAGCAGAAGCCAACATTGGAGTCACTCGAGGGCCAAGGCAACAGCAGCAGCAGCAACAACAACAACAACAACGGCAACGCCAACGCAGTGGCAACATCGCCTGGGGGCACAGTGCGTCAGTGTCAGGCACAGAGCGAGGAGGTGAACTCCTGGTCTGTGGACGATGTCTGCACCTTTGTGGGTGGAATTGATATATGCGCCGAATACGTACAGGTAAGTCTCGAATTGCAAAACAGCAAAGTCAAATTTAAATCCACTTCGATTCACTTCACCCGAAACTTGATTAAGCTTCGATTTTGTGGCACATGCAAATTGCTCTAAATTGCCGCACGCCTAATTAATGTTTTATGGTTACCGGAGTGCAAGAAAACTCTTGTAACTCTATCTAGATAAACAAGCCCACGCTCGATTAGAGGCTCAGCTTAGAAATCAGCGCATTGACTGAAAAACCAATTACCATTTCTTTAAGGTGTATAACTAATCTCGAGATCTTCAGGACTAAAGAAAGGGTTGGGCTATAACCTAAAATTTAGATTGGAAATAGAAAGTTTTAGATTAAAAATATTTATATAAAATATAAATAAAACTGTTCGACAATGCTTTTTAAAATTTTTAATGTAAGTTCGGTAAGTTATTGACGTCACAAATTGAGAATTCAGCTCTTTCTCCTTTTTTATTATAAAAATCTGAACTCGAAATTTTAAGATTATACAATAGTTAATGGCTGTAAGTAAAGTGAATAAATTATCTTTTTACTGTTTCCCTTAATGTTAATTTTATTTTCTTACATCCAACTCTACATGCTTATAATTTAAATTAAATGTATTTTAATATTTGTATTTAAAGTTACATTTGATATTATATTACTTTGAAAAATTTTAAACTAGAAATCAAGCGAATTCTTTTCCCGTTATATTTTATTTTCCAAAATTAAAAGAAATCTTTTGTATAAAAGGGGAATAGTTTATTCAAAAACTACGTATATTGGTTGGCAACAATCTCAAGTGGATAGTGTGTCGAAACTAAGCTTATCACTGAACCACCCTCCAAGAATTTACTGCGATAGTAAACCAACTTAATCACTAAATGAATCCCTAAGAGATAAGATAGTTTCCGAAAAAATAAGTTAAAATATACCATTGTTGCTGGGGTCGTGAGCGGTTTTACGAGATCACGTAAAATTCAACAAATCTAAGAGAATTCTTAAAAACGAAATATTCTTGACTTTTCCTAAACTCTGACATAGTTGTAAATAATAATCTACGATAAATCTCAGCCAAATCGCTGAAAATTTGACTTATGTTATTTCGTTACTTTAAATTTGTTTAAAAATTTTGCCAATACTATAAGAGCTTAGCAGTTCTAAACATTATACACAGAATGGTCTATGTAAAAATTGTAATTTAATTTTGGTAGAAAAAAAAACGGGTGGATATTTTCCAAAGGTTCAACATCATTGGAAAGTTTGGTTTATGTCATTTATTTATGAAAAACAATGTCGGTCAAATGACCACCACGGCGGATTATATAGTTACCAATTACGAATTACCTAACTGAAATAGCTCTAATATTATAAAAAAATTCCTTGCAGCATTTTTTAAGTTTTCATACCGTATTTTAAACGATTAACTCTAGAAATGCCACTGTTAAAAATCAGATGCTCTGTCATTCCAGTAAATCTTAAAGAGCTGCCCCTATATCATCCATTGAGTTGCCCTATTACTGTCAAAGTTCATTTACCCAATGCCAATTCGCACTTTTGAAAGTCATGGATTGTGAGTTCGAGCTTGCGGCAAAAAGCTTCCTGTCCAGGCCAGGCCAGGCCAGCAACATTGGCATTCCGAAAGATTAACTATGTTTTCGTTTGAACTTCGTACGGAGAATGGGATGGGAATTGGATGGAGACTGGGGACTCGAACTGGAACTCAGACTGAAGTTGGGCAGCGGGATCTGAACTCCATTGGCGGCCATTAATATTGTGTGAGCCACGCGAGCGGCGGCTTAATGCGAAAATGCTTGTAATGAAACTGCGAATGCGGCCAAGTGCGGCATCTACGAGTATCTAACTTGGCTAGCAAGACGACTGCTCTGCTCTGATCTGCTTTGGTCTGTTGCTGCTCCACATAGTTGTTGCTGCTGTTGTTGCTGTTGTTGTTGTTGTCGTCGTTGCTGTTGTGGCCCAGGTGATCTTTTACGACCAGTTCCGGCAAGTTGAACGACTTTTGATCGGTCAGCCGCTTGCGGTCGACGATCGGTCAACGTCAGGCGTCATTAATGCGACTAGAGAGACAGAGAGTCACAGTCAGCATCAACAGCAGCAGCAGCAGCAGCAACATCGACTCCAGAGCCAGTACCAGATCCTGCTAAACGCGTTAATGGAGGTGAAAACACGGCCAAGACAAGAGCTGCCTAAGACTCTGAGTCTGACTCTGACTCTGTCTCTGTCTCTGGCCATGGACATGGCCTCGACGCAATATTGCTGCTGTCGCCTGGCTCAAAAGATAGCGTTAACAATTAACATGAACTTGGCTTTAGGTGTTGACACATTTTGATGCATATTAGCCACAAACATGGCCATCCTTCTCCTTCATCTTCATCTCAGCTTCCTTCGCCTTTTCAGCCTCTTGATGATGCGTCAAAAGTCGTCTAATTAGCGGGCCCAAAGCGGCTTACGGCATAGACCATTGAAATCAGCTTAACTTGGCCAAAACAGACATTTTGCTGATATGTCCAAGCCAATTCATACATGTATACATACATATGTATATCTTTGTAGAGAGCAATGCAATTCACAACCGAAACGCGACAACAACAGCAACAACTCCGCCCCATTTTGCGATAGACAAAAAGCCAATTGGCGTAATATTCAATTGAATTTATGGTCACAACGACACTTGGCCAGGTTTTCTACTCTTGCACTCTGAAGAGTTGCACCTTTTAGGCGCTGCAGCGCTGTGGCACGTTGCACACACTCTTGCAGCAGTTGCAACAGTTGCATGAACTTGTTTCAGGCGCTGCAAGTTAGAAAACTTTGTCGCTGGCTTGTCTCGCATTTGAGATATTGCGGAGGTTGTAAATATTTAGTGCAGAGGTTGCTTTCGCAATCCAATATGAAGACATTGAGAACTGGTTCAGTGACATTGCCCAGACCCAACTGGAGACGAGAGATCGGAGATCGCAGACTGTCGACCGTCGACCGTCGACCATAGACCAGGCCTCGAACTGGGCCTAGAGCTGGGTCCGCTTGTCGCATCATGTTGCAGTCCCAGCAAGGCCCAAGAGCGCTTGGCAAGTGTTATTGATATTGCTCAGACTTTGGCCAACACAGATTGGCATGCACTGAAAGACAACACACACACACACACACAGACCAGACACATGCACACACAAACAAACAAACAAGATATTGCCACATTTGTATTAACTGGATGAGAGAAGAGTTTGCTGACCACGCATGGGTGGCTCAATGCGACGGTTTATTATTATCGCCCCGGACTGTAACGCTAAAATGCAGATGAAGTTATAGCTAAGTTGACCATACGCTGCACCCTACATCTGTATGCCAGCAGGATGCTATATATTCCTCCTTGTATTTTTTTTTAATATATCTGTCTTTTCTATTTTTTTTTTTTTGCATTTTAAATGTACTGATTTATGGCTATATTAAGGCACAATAATAATTTCCATGCGTGATCGCAACGCAGCAGCTGCAACCAACTTTATGTCTCCCCAGCTCCCTCCCTCTCTTTCTCTCTCTCTCTCTCTCTCTCTCTGTCTCAATCATATCATCTGCCGCGTGCTGCATTTCAGAATTTGTTTATTAAATTGCAATCGATTGAAACTGTCAATGTGTGTGTATGTGTTCCCTAGAATTATGCACTGATTAAGTGAGCTTAGAGGACAGCAGGTTGCTTGATGAGATCTCCAAGTGATCTTCAATTATTTGATAAAATTGTGTTACAATAAAATATTTAAAAATATTCCAAGTTAATTAATGACACACAGTGACTGACAGCTTATCCGACACACTACTTTTAAACTATGTTTGGTTGTGAATAATTCGGACATAATATACAGTGGGGAGCAAAACTGAGTACATGTTCACAAACTCTGTCTTTCGGCATCTACAATAACAAAACTATATTAGCAACGGGCCAAAAATGATTTTTTCCATATTTATTATATTATCTGTAAGAAATATTACTAACTAGCAAACAAAAAATAGTTATTTCAATGAAGTGGAAAATAAAAAACCAAAACAACTCGCATGTACTCACTTTTGCTCTTTTCGTGAAAACTGAAGATATTAAATAATTAATATTATTTCGACACAGAAAAAAAGTTTTGTTGACTTAATTTATAAACTTTAATATATTCTCTATCATATTCTTTTTATTTTTTGGAATTCGATTCCACTCCACTTGTACACTGCTCTAAAGATGTCCTTGGCGGATGGGGCTATATCATACTATGCAAGTCGTTGTTCAACACTTGACCAAAGATTTTCAATCGGATGGGGCTCGGGACATTGTGCTCACTATTCTATTAATCTAAAATTTTACATTCAAAGTCATTTTTTAACTGTTTTGGCTTCTCACATTATGTGGCCACCTAGTTGAAAAGTAAGTAATTGTTCGAAATAATCACTTTTCTTGACTAATAAAGTCCAAAAAAATTTTTTTTGGATATTCGTCAGCAATATTACTTTAAATCCCACGGAAAATGGCTAAGTTCAGACTCCCAGTCCAGACAATACGTTTACAATCATCGTCGGTTCAATTTATATGCGTTTTTGCATATTCTAAGAGTAATTAATTATACCGACGATGATTGTAAACGTATTGTCTGGACTGAGAGTCTGAATTTAATATTTTCAGTAGGATTTAAAGTAATTTTGCTGACGAATATCCAAAAAAAATTTTTTTGGACTTTATTAGTCAAGAAAAGTGATTATTTCGAACAATTACTTACTTTTCAACTAGGTGGCCACATAATGTGAGAAGCCAAAACAGTTAAAAAATGACTTTGAATGTAAAATTTTAGATTAATAGAATAGTGAGCACAATGTCCCGAGCCCCATCCGATTGAAAATCTTTGGTCAAGTGTTGAACAACGACTTGCATAGTATGATATAGCCCCATCCGCCAAGGACGATCTTTAGAGCAGTGTACAAGTGGAGTGGAATCGAATTCCAAAAAAAATATTTTAGAATATGATAGAGAATATATTAAAGTTTATAAATTAAGTCAACAAAACTTTTTTTCTGTGTCGAAATAATATTAATTATTTAATATCTTCAGTTTTCACGAAAAGAGCAAAAGTGAGTACATGCGAGTTGTTTTGGTTTTTTATTTTCCACTTCATTGAAATAACTATTTTTTGTTTGCTAGTTAGTAATATTTCTTACAGATAATATAATAAATATGGAAAAAATCATTTTTGGCCCGTTGCTAATATAGTTTTGTTATTGTAGATGCCGAAAGACAGAGTTTGTGAACATGTACTCAGTTTTGCTCCCCACTGTATATATTAATAATTAAATCTTAAAGCAAACTAATGCGCAATAAAGATAATTAGTAAATATTTATATCTGCGCTGTGAACGTGACTAATAAATTATTCAATTGTTTTAAAATTTCTTATACCAATTAATTTAATGTTGCAGCTTTAAAAAATTGAGGATATTCTCTTCTTACAAATGGACAACTATTTTATTATGACTTACTCCTATCTATCGTGTGAATATCTGTGTACTTAAACAAAATGTAACACGGCAATGTTGCCGTTTGAATGATCAGTCATTTGCTACAACCTCAAAGTTTAAGCTTTGAACTTGCCTGCCCTAAATGGCCCGAATTAGTTTTGTTAAATGTCTATGATGACATTCAGGAATGTTTCCCAAGCCAAGCTACAAGCTCAACAAAGCTGTCAAAAAAACAACAAAACGGCAACCAACGCGGAACTGTCTCTTGCCTCTTCTGTCATCCGCCGTGTCTACCTTTAGCCATTTTTGATGTTGTTTCGGCCTGCTTGTCTTGGCTTGCTAGTATCTCCATCTTCGTTGATGCTGTTGTCCCGTTCCATTTCATTCCGTCCCGACCAAGTACTTGTACCCGTCGCCATCAGTCCGTCATAGTCATAGTCGTACTTATTGTATTTGACATGCCAAATGCCAAAAGTACACGTAGGCGTCATAAGATTCATGACTCCAACTCGAACTCCAAAATGAAAACCAAAATACAAAACTAAAAAAAAAAAAAACAACAAGATCAGTTGACTATGTTATGAAAACTTTTAAATACCCTAAATAATTTCAAATGGTATAAAAATAGATGAACTCAGAGTAAGGTCTTAAGTTCACTATAAAATTACAAAGTAAAATTTCTGCAATAACTGTAAAACAGATTTCAAAAAGATCTTAACATTTAGCTTTTATTTCAAAATAATTAAACTTTTGTCACGTTTACCATATAATTACAACAGATTTTAACGCTTGCCAAGTAATAAATATAACAATAGATGCTAAATTTAACTATAAAACAAATTTAAAAAATAATGAGAGTTCTTCAAGTTTACTTTATAAATTGCCATTGTAAAATGTATAAATGAATAATACTATTGTTATGTTGGATTAGTCAAATTTTTAAATTTTTCGACTTATTAGATATAATAGAATCCGCCCATACAGTTTTATCAGATAAAACTAAATCATATTAAAGAAGTGCATCGTGTCTGTTGTGTGTGGCACATTTCTGAATCAACTTGTCATACTCAAAGTTAGGGTATTATAAAAATCTGGTACGCTTAAACCCACGGTGTCGTGTCGCGATCGCTGAGAGAGTCGAACGTTCTGCCAGAGATGAAGACGGTGATGGAGAAGGAGACAGAGACAGAGTCGAGGCACAAGACAACGTGTTATTGTTGCTTGGGTTCACATAAATGTCAAGCTGGCAACAAAGAATACAATACAAGTACAAGAGCATGCAAATATGTATGTGTGTGTATGTATATGTATATGTATATGCAGATCGCTTTAGCTGTAGATTTAGCAGCACAGTTAACGCCCCCGCCAAAAGTGTTGCATTTGTCTCATTCTCATTCTCTCGTATGCATTTCAAAGTCGACCCTATTATTAGTCTAACAGTTTCATATTTCAGCATTATTAGAAACAGCAGTACTTGTAAACAACCACCGTCATCCTTATGATCACTTTGCACAAATGTCGAGTGAGAGAGGGCCGCACTTGTCACTTGAGCTTGGACCCAAGGGTCTATATCTATAGACTATACGCCACCCAATAATACGATTGCCTTTTATTTTTTTTTGCTATCCTGCATCTTCGTCTCATGTTATTTGTTTATTTTCAGTTTGTATTAAGGTTTGATTTTTTATCGCACAAACCTCTCGTTATTTTAGCTTTTCGCCGGGACCTTCCCATCGATAACTGTCACATGATGGCTAAAGTTTTATTTATCATTTTCCTTTATTTTTTCTTTTCTTTGTTGCGCATGTGCTTTTGTGTCTGATCTCTTTCAGTCTGACTATTGCTATACTCTTACTCTCTCGATCAATGGATTTGGAAAGTTTCATTAAAATGCAATTTGAGTTTGATTTTTGGGAAAAATGCATTACAGGAAGCTCGACCGGGGAAATGACTTGACAGCAAGTGCATTTTCCATATTAAAAATTAATTTTCTTATGCTATATGGCTTGAATTTCTGTTAACGGTTAACTCTTGAACACATTATTAAGATCATGAGACTTTTTGTGTTAGTTTTGTTTCTTATTTCTCGAACCAGTTTTGATAATTTATTTAGATCTTTATCGATTCTGCCGCATTTATATAAGCTTGATTACATTTAACAAATGGCTTGTAGAGATTGCATCTGAAATTTAATAATACTGTGCGAAAATTTGCACATTAATTGACTATTTAGGCTAAAATTGATTGTTATCGAATTTTTAGAATAAATTTGAATTTTCTGTTGAAATTATTTCTGAATTGAGAAGCATTATCTGAACTGATCTATTGACTTTTAACAAGGAGTAATTAATAATGAATTAAATAAATATTTAGAATTAATAAATAAACTATTTTTAGATTCATATGAATAAGAAATTTCTATAGACAAATTGGATGTTAGACAATTTATTTAAATGTCTAAACGAATTTTAATTGTATTTCGCCTACAGATCTTTAAATTCGGATGTTAGAAAATTATTTTTAAATGTCTATTACTATTTCCGTTCGCTTATTGAAACTAATCTGACCTTTTAAGCACTACACTTTAAATAATACAATTTAAATATTATTGTTTTTTATTTTTTTATTACACTGCCATTTCCATACCCCAACAAATTTGTTTAGAAATATAAATAGATTTAAATGAATGTTCTATCAATGCAATTTCCTTTCGCTTTACTGATCATATCTAAAGTGATTCTATCCGATCGAAGAGGAGATATTTAAAGTATTGCAGCTTTCAGCGCCTCAAGTTCCGTTTTCGTAGCTTAGGCCCATGCACTTTAACGGTGCTTTTACTGTACTTGCACTTGGATTGAGCTTTCATAGCCGCAAGAGGATAAAGTAAAACAAATCACCAGAGACCTAATGATTATAAACTTAACGATCTTTGCAAGATTGTTGTTGTTGTTGTTTGTTGTTGTTATTTTTATTTTGCGGCGTTGGCGGTCAACGCATTATCAGCTCTAGTCTGTTGGCTAACAACGGCAAAACTACCGCACACGAGACAACAACCAGCAGCAACAGCTAAAATACACCACCAACAACAACATCAGCATCGGCAGAAACAACAAGTGAGGCACGTGCTAAACATGCAACTCCTACTCTTGCCACGGCCACGGCCAAGGCAACGGCAACAACGACAACAGACACGACGACCATTCACTCTTTTCAGTCAGTCAGTTGGCTCCGGATACTTGGATGCACTGGGGCACAGAGCAATATGCTAGCCATTAATCCATGAATTACTTAAAACCACATTCCATGCCCCGCGTGTCCCAAAAAAAGGGGCAACATTTAAATTGCCCGCTTACCGCCATATTTCAATATATTGGCAACTCGCCGTAGTTCTCCTTCTCTTCTTCCTTTTCCAACTCCTCCTTCTCTTTCTTTTTTCCTCCTCCATCTGCTGTTGGTTGTCTGCCGCTGGAGGCCGCCTACAAAATCGCCACGACAAGCAATTTTCTTTCTGTTCCTTTAGAATTTTTCTCCTCTTTTTTGATATTGTTGCACGATAATGATGTCGTCTGTTTGATGATGTTGGCCTGGCCAATACAAGCAGTCAGGCAAAGAGGCAAGCAGGGCAGTTAGAACAATCACCTACATTGAAAAGTTGGCAACTTTGGGGCAAAAATCACAGCACGAAAGCAAATGATTGCAATCGATGAAGAGAAGCTGTTGCAACAACTTTGCTGCTGATGTTGCTGCTGCTGATGTTGCTGCTGCAGGCCAAGCGTTAAAGTTGCAAGCTCCGCATGCTGGTGCAGAGGTTATATGCAGCGAAGGTTAAGAGGTGGCCACGGCACACACAGAGTCTGCCATTTAACTGACAGCCCCGCAACGGCAGCAAAAACAGGCCGCAACATATAGGCAGAGAAAACGAGAGAGAAGACATATACCTTGCAGCAGCAGCGCATGACTGGAAGCAACAAAAAAATGAAAAAAAGACAGAATGTCTGTGGCACGCTGGTGCTTTGATACTCTTGCATTCAATTTTCGGATATTCGTTTCTAGATAGCTATATATAAAATAATAGTAGACAATACAAAAGTAAAGGTGCTTTTATTCAGAATGTACTACGTCAATTGAAATACACAACATTTGAGATTGATTAAGAAATTTTAAAAACTATCAAGTCTTTTCATAAAGATTAGCTGCTTTCATCAAAACAATCCAATCCAACAATCCATCAATCGTCAATCCGGAGACCAATAAGGTTGTTTAGGTATTCATTTCGTTTTTTTTAATTTAATGTATTGTGTTATTTTGCTTACGATTTGTTTTATTTATAGTAAAGTATCACAATCACAGAATTCTAGCGAACTATTTTAGTGATGAATTTTCAGAATAATCGAACTAATATAATCGATTTTCCGTTGTCGATGTGTTCTGGTGAACGGACCCATTGATTCGGTCGTTTCTATGACACTTAAATGGAATAATAATCCGATTATAACTAAAGTTGGTCAGAATGTAATAGACATTACCAAATACACAATTGGTGAGTCGTTCTGTGCTGTCAATCTGTTTGAGAATATATCTACTATCCGACATTGCATATTTTGTGATGAAATGAAAATAAACTCTGAAAGGGTATAGGAAATATGGATAAATGAAAACAAAGTCCGAGACCGAAAGTCAAATGCCAAACTGCAAGAGATCATGGTGTGGTTCGACTTCGGGTTCGAGTTCAGGTTTTAGGGCAACAAGTCCATAGTCAGGTCGACAGTGACGTCGACGACGTCGCGGTGTGTTATCAAAGCTGATGATGATTATACCCACTTGCACGCCTTTTTTGTGTGCCCCCAAAATTCACTTCTTACCTCACCCCTTTTCACATAGCAGCAGCAACAACATACCCTACAGGAAGCTGCGGCTAGCCATTTTCAATTGGCTACTCGTCGTCGTTGTTGTTATTGTTGTTGCCCCCGTCCTGCATCTCTTGCAGCTTGTTGCATGCATTATTATTATGCGCATGCGCACAGTTGGCCATATAATCTAAAATTGTATCTTTGGCGTGTAACCCGGGGCACTTTTTGCTGCTGTTGCTTCTCCTTTTCTTATGCCAACAACAACAATGGCCAAAAGCAACCAAAATAAACTGATTATGTGCCGCTCGCAAACTCCTTGACTCCAAAAGGGGGACTTCCACTAATGCTGCTGCTGCCAAACAAAATTAACTGCGTGCTTGCTCTGTCTTTTTTTGTAGGGTCTTCAATGGGGTCTTTGAGGGTCTTGGCTGCAGTTGATGCTTTATGTTGGCTGCTGTCCAGCGGGTCACATCAAATTTGCTAATATTTTGACCCTAAGATATAATATTATGCTGGTCGTGAATGCACAGTGGGACAAACACATAGATTTTTGCTTAAACTTTTATGACAAATGGAAGAAAATGTTTCTGCTGTTATTGATTTTCCAACTGCTGAAAAAAATGTGAAACAGTTTCGTTAAATAAACAGATCATTTATCGATATATGTAAATTTATCTGAATTCCTTTCAATAACAAGACTATATGTTATCGAAAAATGTAAGCATATGCACATTTTATTTTGTGATAAAACTTACCTTCACTACCAAAAAAGAAATTTTCGTATATAAATATTAATAATAAATACTTTTTGCGTAGTGCCGAATGTCCATTTTCGAGTTTTTTTTATTATATATTTTATTTAAAAGTTTTATATTAAACTTTTTATTGTTCGTCACAAAATTGGATATCAGAAATTTTGGGACTGGAAACATGCTTTCGTCACTAGACTTTTACCTCGTTTAGAGGTTTTTTTTGTGTGACGTTTTCTAAGTACACATTTCGAATAACATCTATGGTTGATCAAATTAAAATTTCTTCAAAAACTCATCCATAATTTTTGTCTATCTAAATAAATATAAAAAACATATAAACATTTTTACCTAAAATTACTTCAATTACATAGCTTATCGATATATTAACCGCTTATCGATTCGCTCGATTCACAGTAAAGCGAGTTTATAAGGATCGTGGCAGAAGCTGAGAGTAAAAGAGAGATACTTATTATTTAATACAAAAAACTGACTGCAATGTTCACTAGACGCTTGGAGGCGTTTCTTTGTGTAATTTAGTAAACTATGTAATATAATAAGCAGCATGCTTTTTGTAGGGTCTTTTGTTAGGCTAGTACTTGGCAAAAAGCGCAAATCAATCAAAGACTTGAGCTAAACTTGGTCTAAATTCCTAGAGAGTGACGGTAATTTCCAACACCTTTTGGGCTATTGCACATACCTCGCTCGCTGATTTCTAAGGCCAATTGCAGTTGTTGCTGATGTGGCTGAAGTTGCTGTTGCCGGCAATAGTTGCTACCGTCCACAGAAGAAGACAGAGAGTTGTCGGATGCAATGGCCCTTCAAGTGGAGCCCACCTTAGTGGTTGGTTGCCTGCTCAATGCGTAACAAGATCAAACCACAGTCACCGCAGAGGATGTTTGGCATTAAGCGTAATTGTTGGCTTTTGCTACGGTCAAGGCAGTCAGTCAAGACAACAACAGCAACAAGAACAACAAGAAGACAAAACAAAAATACAAAATCATTAAATACTTTGTACTTCGAATGCTACCAAAATCAAAGCCAAAGTCACAAGTGAAGTGGAGCCAAACAAGTCAACTTTTTAGGTGGGCAGATCGAGCCAACAGCAACAACAACAGCAACAGCAACAACTGGGAGAGCAACTGGGCAGCTCCAACAGTCAGGCAGCCAAAGGTTGTTGATGGGCCACGGCGACTGTTGCTGCTGCTGCTGACGGCAATCAGGTCGAACTCCATAGCCATAGTCGAGTCGCTTTTGGACAGACATGAAGAATTACAATGAGTAGGTAGTTGGGCACAATTGCCGCAGCAACAGCAGCAGCAGCAGCAACAGGCCTCAGTTGCTGCTGTCTTGGCAGCAGGTCGGCCCACGTTCTCTGGACTGTCTGTGCTCCCGGGCATAGGTAGCACAAAAAGCTGTTCAATTTAGAATTCAAATTGTTGTCTTCGCGTTTACCCCCTGCTTAATGTTGCTGTTGCTGCTGTTGCTGTTGCTGCTCTGACTGCTGCGATTGCTGCTGTTGGGTACTGGCTCTGTAAGGTTAAGCAGGTCAAAATCCGTACAACTAAATTCAGCGCAGAAATACAATTGAGCTGCTGCGCTCCGAAAAAGCGCAACTTGAAATTCATTTTTGGTTTTCGTTTATTTTTTTCTCTCTGATCAAATTAAAATGTATTTCAACAGCAACAACATCTGTGATCGGTGACCAGAAGCAGCCAGAAGCACTTTTGTAGCTGCTTATTAGTGTGCCCTTGTGTATATTTTAGTATTATTTTCTTACTTTTATTTTCTCTGATTTCTTTTTGAAAAAAAGGGTTTTCATTTGTTCTGGCACGTTTCACATTTGACGCTTGAACGAGCATCTTGAAGTCAAAATTTAACTCCATCACGGACAGCTATTAATTTATCTGAAATTTCGGATTCGATATTTCTTTTGCATGATTTTTGGTTTTGTGATTTGGTTTTTTTTTTCTTTTTCTTTTGATTAGCATTTTAGCATTGTTGGCGCGCATGCTTTAAATATTTTCAAGAATTGTCTTCTATCGACTTTTTACGATCCTCAAAACTTGCCAACTCTATGTAAATATTACGCAACAAAATGACTTTATTTGGCTTAAATTTTATTGATCTAATAAAGACAATAAAGAGAAAAAATACAAACCAGAATTAACTAACTTGAAATGTTATAAATCCAAGACACAAATTTATTTACGACTTGAGACTCAAATCAAGAGTTCACGAATAGCATTGGGTAACCTCGCTGGATCAAACTTGAACTATAAACTTGATTAGATTGATAGAAAAAAATGCCTGGGCGTTCACATAACAATCAGTTGATTTTCGACTAATGGAGCATTCACAGTTAGCGAGGCTTCAGGGATAAGCCACAAAAAAAAGGCGAAGCTATTTGAGACCTGACGATTTTTATATCCTTTTGGTCTATTGTTCAGTTGGCAATTCATATTGCTTTTTATTCCCTCTCCTAGCGTCGTGTGTAGTATCAGTTTCAGTATTTTTGGCACACGCTTAGAAATGCGTTGTTTATGTTAAGTTTTTTTTCGACTTAGGCTTTTAAACGATAAACGACTAAAAACATTTAAATTTGGCGTGGAACGAATCTGTCGAATCTATTTTTGAAGTGTTTCTTTTCCAGTCACAACACAAAATTTACATTTAAATATTCACTAGAATAACAAACTGTCAGTCAAAGTCATTTATGCTTAATTTATATTTATTTTGAAATAAATTTCGAGGAATTAAATAACATGTTCTATAATTAAATGTTGATATATTTGGGTACTCTGAGCCGTATCATGGGCCAAACCTTTAAAATGGTTTACCCGTCGAATTCGACTATTTCTATCAATTTAAATACTCTAAATTTTAAAACTATGTAAAATAATAATTAAACTATACCCTTTATTTTTTTTGTTAAATTTATTATAATAATAAATTATGTCGACTACATAATTTAGAAAAATTAAATAGAGAAATAAATTTTTTGACTAAAATTTTCTGCGCTTAAGAATGTATCTTATATCTTAAAGAATATATGCTCAAATCTTCTAGGCTTATTTCTAGCGGCTAACAAGTTCGTATGCCTTTTGTTTGATGCACCAAATTGATTTGCATATTTCCATATTTTTCTTTTATTTTTTTTAAATTGCACTGTTGCCGCAGAGTCCAATTACATTGCGTGCAACATCAGTGGCAGCTTCAAGCTGCAAGCTCCAAGCTTGGCTTCACATGGCACACATGGCCTCCAAATGCAGCTGGAGTTGGACTTGAAATTGGAGTTCAAAGTCAATACCGAGGTGCACATTCAAATCTCTTTTGGGTAGTATTGTTATTGGCGTCTAGTTAAAGCAGTCTCTCTTTCTTCTTCTTCTTCTTGACGGTCAGTTGGTTTTATTTATTTTTTCTATTCCATTGTTGCTCTGGCGCTGCCTTGTCAATTATTGGCAGAACAGAATTTAGAACGCGAAATACACTTCTTAACCACAATGGCAGCAAATCAAAGCCCCTTCCCCAGGTATTATGTTGCTATTATTATTGTCGTTGTTCGTTGTTGTCTAGCGAATTATGACAATCCAAGTCGAAGTCCGAGTCCGAATCCAAGTCAAACAAAAAGCCACCAATTTCCGGTATGCAGTCAGTTCATTGAAGTTTTTCTCCCCTTTAAGCGGCAAAGGTATTATTTAAAATGGGTGGGAAATTGTTGCTATACAAGAACAATTGTTGTAGTAACAACTGTATTTTGAGGTTTGTTTGAACTTGCTCTAGTTACAGTTCCATTTCCTTTAGCTAATTAAACCAAACTTTTAAACACATTTTTGTTACACTTTTATCTAAACTTTATTCTTAGTTTTCTTAAAATAGAAGAATATAGAATGGAAATGCTAGAAATTTACTGATAGAAAAAATAAAGCAACTTTAATATAATTGTTTATTCAATTTCAATTTGTTATTCTATTTCTTTTCTTGAAAATAACATAGATATATTTCCAGTGATTTACACTAATGAGTAATTGCCTATAATAACAGTTTATAGAAGTTCCTACTTTAAATATTGCTAAATTGAGTTGTCTCAGCTACGTTTTAGACATGGATTGATCTACAGTGTTTAAGATTTCGATACTTAGTTCATTTTTCTCTTCATATCTGCGCTTTGCTTCTAGTGACTTGTAATGACCCTCTCGACGAATTAACTCGTCCTTAACTTTCATCTTGTTGCTTAGAAACTCCTTCTCCTTCAGTTGATTGTACCGAAGGCGATCATTGTTTGCCTGTGCCATTAGGTCGGGATCTATGGTGGATGCCCAAGGACGTCGTGTTGTTATGGCCGTGTTATAGAATGCTGTATTGTTGATTTCAAACGGACTTGGCTTAATGAAGAAGGCAATGTATCCAGGTCGATGAATATCGCGCTCCACAGGAAACACACTGAAAACAGAGATAAATAGAAAAGAGTGTATAGATTCTAATTACAATCAGCTTACCAAAATCCCTGATGAAATTCACCCCACTTGGGACCCCACCAGGCGCCAAGAACTCGAAAAGGACACGATCGATTGCGACCGGAATCCGAGATCAGGACCTCGCCAATGGATATGAACATGAGATCCGTGGTATTTGCCTCGACAAGATGTGCTTTGCGCAGCATGAAAAGATCATTGAATCCCGACATGACGAAATCATCGTAAAGATTATAAACCAATTGATTATCATTATCCTGGCCAATGATTAACATGGCCAGCCGCATGTTATTTATGATATGAGCCAATGCCAAAAAGTTAATGTTCAGGTCCTTGTAGTCATCGGTGATGTAGCCAAAGAACCAGTGCCTCATATGGATCCTCGTCGGCAACTCCATGCGACTCATCAGCAACCAAGGGCCGCCCCAGCTGTTGTCGAACTCACACAATACCTTCGACGGTAATCCTCGATCCTTGGCCAGGGTTATGCCAAAGAGCTTGTGCAAATCCAGTTCTTCGTGGCATTTGGCCTGCGGATAATCAAAAAAATCCGGTGGATGGGGAGTTGGTGACAACCATTTGATAGTTGACTGCTCGGTTGATTCCTTACTCTGAGTGAATAACTCCGTTGTTGTTGTTGTTGATGTTGTTGTTGCTACTGTTGCTCTGGTTGTTGTGATTTCATTAAGTGTTGTGGTGGGATCCATTGTTATTTTCCTAGTTGTTTTAATGTTCTCTGTCTCCAGCTTATCTTGAGTTTCACTGTTATCCAGTGATTCTTCACACTCTTCGTCCGTATTTGAGGGTATATTCTCACACTTCTCGTCCTCCCTTAATGGCTTCGTCTTATTTTTAATGTGGTGCGGGGTGCTTGAAGATCTGTGAGGCTTTGTATTTGATCCGTGATGAGATTGCACCTTCGAAATGGACTCCATTGTTTTCCCATCCTTTTCTGACATATGGCTTTCAGTCTCGCTCTCCCGACTGTGCACTTCCTTGAAGTCCTGAACAGAATCCTGTCCAGAATTATAGCGATTGTTATTAAAGACAAAATTAATATAATAAGTCTGTGCAAGTACAGCCATTGGTAATAATACAGGCCACAGCCAATTCCACAACATTGTAAGAATCACCAAGACGTGCAGATCTTCTCCAAATGCCACGCTACAGCTGAAAGTTCACTTTATAGACTCGCTTGGTAGCTGTAACGGATGCATTTGGACCATTTACTAATTTGACTATCGCATTTAAATTTTTTATGGCGCAAACTCGTTAAATTTTATGACTGTTTGAAATGTAGAATCAGAGGATGGCGGTGCTAAAATAATGACGCCCTCAACTAGGTGCTAAAACAAATTGAACTAAAATTATCTCAACCGAAATATATACACATTTACGAAAAATAATTACGAATGAATTCGTCATGAATGATTATAAATGGGAGAGGGTAAAAGGATTTAAATTAAGATTATGTGCTGTCCATGTGTGTTTTGTTGAAATAAAATTTAATTTTTTTTTTGTCTATTGCCATTTTGTAATGATGATTTTTTCGTTGGTTTAGCGACCTTTTTATTTTATTTTAATTAAATATTGACACTGAACAACAACACACTAAGCACTTGCATATAATTGCAAGGTGTAAAGCTCGATATACAGTTTCCAGAGACGCCAATCTCTATCATCAGTATTGTATATAATTTTGTTTTCAAATTTAATTTTGTCTATAAAATTGTATACAAATTTTGTATTAGCTTTTCATCATTTTGATAAACACCCTTATATTTATTTCTATTTTCTATTTTTAAAATATAACTGAGTTTAATTTCAACTTTGCCCTGTTATAAGTAAAGAATAGACAAAGATAAATGTTTCCATTACCATCAATTTTACCCAGAATATGTTTTTAAATTCCTTAAAATGAAACTACTGCAATCAATTAAAGCAACTTGATTTAACAATAAATAAATAAATCATTTAAAGCGAATTTAAAATCAACCTAATATGTTTGTTAAAATTTGTTAAATTTTTTGTAATTCTGATACCAAAATTTAACAACAGTTGCCATTGATTTTATTTAATTTAATGTAAAATTTTAACTAGGAATTTTTATCAATTGAAATGTTGTAGGGACCGGACATACACAACTTATCGCTCTAATCCTCGTTGAACTCCTCATAGTCATTATCGCCATACATCTGTACATTTCGAGCCTGTTTGCTAGCCGAGCTATCGGCCTGGTCCAAGCGCTTAGATCCCGAGCCAGCAACACTGCCAGAGTGTCCATGGCTCTCGGAGCTCTCGTAAATGGAGCGAACGTATCGTCCGCCAAAGCTATCATCGATGCTGATCTCATAGCTGCTGTGGTGACTGTGATCGTTGTCGGGTCCTTTGTTATCCTCATTCTGATCTTCGATGTCTCGAGGTTTCGAGTCATGGCTGTCGCTATCATCGTTATCATCATCCACGCCAGGCACACCACTTTTCTGAGATTCATTATCGCTATCCCCACCGCTGCCACTATTTCCCCCACTGCCACTTCCACTTCCTCCCGATCCGCTTTTGTCACCATCATCTCCACTTCCGTCGCCATCACCGTCGTTGCTGTCTCCGTTATCATCGCCATTTTTATCATCATCGCCGCTGCCGCCATCGTCATTGCTGTTTCCGTTGCTGCCACTTTCCCGAGTGCCAGCCTGGTCGGAGTCACCGTCGAGCGTTGGAACAGGTTGCGCCATATCCTGCGACTCTCCGCCTCCACCTCCGTTACCATTGGCATCCGGATTGTTATTGTTGAACGCAAAATTCATATAGTACTTCTGGGCCAGCACGGACTGCAGCTGCCACAGCACCAGGCCAAAGGCGAGAATTCTTATGTGTATGCTCATCCGGGTCCTCATGATCCTCAACAGACTCTAAACAGCAGCCGCACGTTTTTCTCTCTTATATATAGATATAGCTCCATTTCCACACCGCATCCAATCGCATTTGGTCCCGCGACAATCGATTACGATTGGGTTAAATTCAGTCGAGGCGATCATTAATTGCAGTTCCGATAAAGAGGTGCACTGCCAAAAAAAGTCCAGGTAGTTAATAAAAAAATGTTTTTAGTAAACGGTACAGATTCAAATATATTTAAGGGCTCTTTATGTTCGGTGATTGCTAGTATAATCGTTTAATTATAATTATAATTTTTGCTATTCCCTAACAGTATATATTCTTACGATTCCTCATCTCTATATAATTATGTTAGCTGCATTCATTTATATATTTTTATCATGTTAAAGATTTTAGTTACAATTTTTTCAAGCAATCGGTATCTGATTGATTGAAATCGTTTAATTCCTTTCAAATCGATAATATTATAGCCATTGCTTTAGTAAGTTGCTAACTATAATCAATAATGAAAAATCATTGAAAATATTTCACTATTAAATATACTTTAAAATAAAGTTATAATAATAATAAAACTTTTTGATGAAAGCCTAGAGTTAAATGTTTTTTGGCTCAGTTGTTTTGTAACTTTTACACATACATTTGTACTTCAAATAATTTTAAGATTATTACGATCTAGACCTTATAGTAAGAACTTTAGAATATATCGATTAAGATCCAGATCATTTGTTAATTGATAATCTTTGAGTTAAGGTAAAGTTTACAAACTCGTACTTATTGCATTCGTATTTTTTTCGCCAGTGTGTGAGTAGGACCGACGTGGAGGGCAAAACGTCGGCCGAGTTGAGGTTGCTGCACAGTGGCAATATTCAGTTGGCAGACAGCAGCAACATCAGCCGACAGCTGTGTATTGGCAAACAGGTTAAAAAGAGTCTCGGCCACGGCCATGGAATTCAATCAGGGCCAATCTATAATAGAAATCTCATGTGGAGGGGAACAGCAGCAACTTGCAACTTGCAACTTGCAACCGACAGCCAGCCCACTTTCAATCGCTGTTGGCGTCGTGCGTTGCAAATATGAAAATGCTACTGCGGCGACTGCGGCTAAAAATCGTTTTTCATTAACAATTTTAAAAGCTGCGCATTAATCACACACACACACAGATACACCAACACACACACACACACACAGCAGAATAGACGCCCTCCGTTGCACGTTGCAAGTTGATCATGCTGGATGCATAAAATTTATAAGCAACGAAACACAGCAGCAACATAACTAACTCCTGCCTCTATTCCCCCTTATTGCTATCTCTGTCTCACTCACACTAACAATGTTTTTCTCTCTCGTTGACTTTGCAGCACTTTCGTGATCAGAGCATAGATGGCACGGGTTTGCCGCTGTTAACCGAGGATCATTTGGTTAGCTCGCTGGGCATGAAACTGGGGCCGGCATTGAAGTTGCGCTCCATATTGGCGAAGAAATTGGGCGGGCCATGTCCGTGTGTTGCGTGCGTTGCGCAGGTGCAACAGATGTTGGCGTTGCAAACGAGTGGAGCGGCACCAGTAGCAGCAACAACCAGCACAACGACAACAGCAACAGCAGCATCATCAACAGGAGCAACAACAACAACAACGGCACCATCAGCAGCAGCAGCAACAGTTGTAACTAGTTGCAGCAGTTTGTTCAACAGTAGCAGCAACAACATCAGCATGACAGATAACTGCAATGGCCCCAGCAACATGGTCAGCGATGTTGCAGCAACAATGTTGCCCTGCAGCTTTGATGCTGCCGACAGCAACAGCAACATTTATAACAACAGCAACAAGGATGCTGCCAGCTAGTTTTTTCTTTGTCACAATCGCAAATTAATTAAATCAACAAAAAAAAACTTAATTTAATTAGGTTTATGCATGCAAACATATTGCATTTCAACTGCAAATGTTGTACCAAATGAGCTTTCAATTGAAAAAAAAACACACACACAGACATAATTAAATTAAACATAATGAAAATATTATATATTTTAGCTAAAGGTGTAATCTTTAAGCAGCAGCAACAACAATCGCAAAAGTCTTCCATTTGCATACGAAAAAAAAAATAGAAAACACGCTTAAATTTAAAAACAATATAAAAATCAATTATATTTTTATTAATGAATTTAGTCAATTTAAATGAGTTTTTATTATGAGTTACAGTTACCAGAACCATAACGATTACGTACTTAATTACATTAAGTATATATATTTATTTTAAAATATATTCGCAAATTTCGTTTATAACTGCTAGTCAGTAAATATATTATTATTATTATTATTATTATTATTATTTAATAATATTCACAGAACTTAAATGAAACTAATTTTTAATTTTTTAATTTAAACTTGATTTCCTTATTTGATTAGCAAAGAAAAGGCTATTTATTTTTTATTATTATTAAATTTGTATTAATATGTTATGTTGAAAACATCCTCAAAATTTTTGTTGTTTAAAATTTTATTTTTGCGGCCATTGCATGTTGGAATTCAAAATTCAAAAAATTAGTAGAAAAGAAAACTTATAAATTTAAGAGCTCCAAGACTTGAAGACACACAAAAAAAAAACAAACAAAAATCAACAAATGCATTGTATATAGTGTTTATTTAATTACATATATATTTAGTTATTAACTATATAAATACATACATAAAGATTTATCTATATAATAGTAGGCAACTGCAACTGGCCAAGTGTCGGGGAACTTAAAAATTTAATTTTAAATGTAGACAAGACAAGAAAAGAAATGATTTATTTAATAAACAAATATATAGCTATTTTTCACAAGCAAATAAATTGTAAAAGTTAAAAAACAAACATAAAAGTCTTCCAACTGCAGTCTGCAATTCAGCTTCTGCTTTTCTGACTAAGTACTAAGTGGGCTATGGAGCTGAGCTGACCTCCGATCGGGTCAAGCGTAACCGTTGCGCCAAAAGGCAACCAAGGATGGACTGCAGGCCAATTAAAAGCACGCAGCGCGCACTTCAACGTCTAATTACAAATTGGAGTCATTGAATTTAATCGTATTAAAATCCGTATATGCACTTATGCACCTTAAACACGCAACAACCTGATTAACAGAGTGGCCCAAACTTACCTCCTCACTTGGTCATAATTCGCCGACTTTGACGCTGGATAACTGCACGTTCCGCCAGTTATCAGCCAACCTGACCAACCTCAACATCACAAGGATTTAAGAAATTTTCAATTCTATAATGCTGGCCAGGAAGTCACTTTTTTCTACTACAAATTAATGCTGTGCTTTAACTGTTTTTATTATAAACTTGTAATACTAACAATGGAATTTATGAGTTTTGGTTGGACTATGACAATTTGAGCTTATAGTTAGATGAAGTGGAACTTTTAGCGTATCATTTTCCCCTATGTAGAAATTGGCTTAGAATTTTCGCCAAGTGGCTCCCTTTCTTTGCCATTTTGCTCCTTCTTAGCCTCCGGCAACTCCTTGACCCCAGTTGAACCGAAACCGGCTTCGCCGCGCACCGTGTCTTCCAATTTATCGACCTGCTCCAATTCCGGATAGTATATGCGTTCACAAATGAACTGAGCAATGCGATCTCCACGCTTCACCTCGAAGTCAACGTCGCCATGGTTGAACAGGACAACACCCAGGTTGCCGCGATAATCCTCGTCCACGACGCCAGCACCCACATCAATGAAGTTCTTCACAGCCAGTCCGGAGCGTGGTGCCACGCGTCCATAGGAGCCCTCCGGTACTTGCACTTGCAGATCAGTCTTGACAATGGCCTTGCCTCGAGCCGGGACAACCAAGTCGTAGGCGCTGCGCAAATCCAGGCCAGCTGCACGCTCTGAGCCACGCACAGGTTCCAGTGCGTGCGCTGTGAGTTTTGCAAAGCGCAAGACACAGTTCTTATCGATTTTCATCTTTTTAGCAGCTGGAGTATCGTCGACAATTGGTGATGGCATCTGTAATCAGATTTTGTTAAATAGTTATTGGAGCGTACAACACAGATTATACCACTAACAAGAAGCTTTTTGCGAATGAGCAGAAGCGCGGTAGAAGCGGTAAAATTGGCGCCCTTTTTTTACAATGGTACTCAGTTATCGATACTAGTGTTGCGAAACATATGTCGAATGTTTCGTTCAGTTGGTCATTTTTGCGCAACGATAAATGCACTTGTCATTTGACTACCTGTTTTGCGTTTAGTTATGTATTCCAAATAGATGCCGACGTCACACTATTATTATCAACATTTTTAACTTATTACAGTAAAGTAATAAATATAAATAAATATGAATATTAGGCATTACAAAAAATTATATTTAATTGAATGCTACTTACCCAGGCGACAGCTCGGCAAATGTAACCTGTATACAGAGTCACAGTGTTAGTGTTATCGGTTTGCCACCACAATCCGTCAGCTGTCAGAAGTCTTCTTCAAGGCCAAATGACCGGGTAAAAGAATACAAATATTGATTTGCTGCAATTGCAAATCGCAACTTAGTTTAGTGATTTAGAACGTAGCAATAAACATGGATTTCACAGACTTCGAGGTGCGCAAGGTAAGCAAGCGTTGCATGTTCTCTAATTCAATGATTACCGATAACCATAGCATTAAAATTGTTGAAATGTTTTTAGTGCCCACCAACCGTGATGTACATTCCTAATTTCATTACCTCCGATCAGGAGCAGTCAATACTAAGTCACATTGAACGCACACCGAAGCCTCGCTGGACGCAGTTGCTCAATCGTCGTCTGGTCAACTATGGAGGCGTTCCACATCCAAATGGTATGATTGCCGAAGAGATTCCCGAGTGGCTGCAAAGCTATGTGGATAAGGTAAACAATCTGGGGATCTTTGAGTCCCAAAAAGCCAACCATGTACTTTTGAACGAGTACCTACCTGGCCAGGGCATCTTGCCGCACACGGACGGACCCCTGTTTTATCCAATTATATCGACAATTTCTTGTGGTGCCCACACAGTACTGGAGTTCACCAAGCGCGAATCTACTGGAGATGGGGAGACCAGAGAGGTGCTATTCAAACTGTTGCTGGAGCCGCGCAGTTTGCTCATATTGAAGGAAACACTATACTGCGATTATATGCATGGGATTAGTGAGATTAATGAGGATACGCTATGCGATCGCATCTGTAATTACGATCTCTGCGAGAATACCTACAAGATTGGGGATCATCTTGTTCGGCGCAGTCCACGCATTTCACTAACTATACGCAATGTGCCCAAGACCAGCAAAATGAAGCTGAAATTCTGTTAGACTGTTGAATAATGCACACGTTATTGTTGCTAACTTTCTTGTTAACTAAATGCACACGTTGCGAACGTACGAATGTACTTAAAAGCCCACTGAAGATAGCCCACAAGTTGTTCAACTTCCAGTTATATGATATGATATGATATGATATGATATACACCTTATAGATCTTCCGCTAGTAAATTAAGCACAAAAGCACAGGCACACATTTCATAATGTAAATTGTTGGCTTTTTGAACAAAAGGCTTAGCATTGTCCACCAAGTGCTTTATTTTTTGGTAACTAAAACAATGTCTACTCAATTCAAGTATAGCAATTATGTATGGATCAATCAGACCGAATGATTGTCTTTGATCGTGTCTATGCCAATAATTTATAGATTTAGTTATTGAAAGCAATATTTAGGTATATATATATAATCAATATACATTTGTTAAGGGACTCACAGTCAAGAATGTATTGTGATCTGTGAATCTTTACAAAAAAGAACTTCCATGTTATAAGTCCTGACGTCGAGGACCACTCAGTATCATGTATGTTTGTGTGTATTTTCTGTAAATCCTGCGTGTATTTTTGTAATCATATTCCACACCGCACCAAAAAGACAAAACAATTCCAAGTAAACTTGATGTGAAATAAATTGTTGTCCATTGTTGTGATTGTTGAAATCTATAAGTGCTTCCATTGATGTTCTTCTAGGACTCATCCTGCCACTCCAATCGAAACTCCCGCTCAAACACCAAACGATCATAGAGACGCACCTCACTAATGCGTGCTGAGATGTCCAAACGGAGTTCGCTCACAGCCAGATGAAAGTTCTGACGCACCGCCCGCTGTTTGTCCGGCGTCAGTTGATTGAGCGGCTTCCGGAAGACGCTAATGATGCGCTGCAGATGATATTCAACGCTGGCACAGCGTCCAATGCAGACCCATAGATTCTCCGGATCGTGTATGTTGCCCGGGAAACGCGTGCGCTGATCAAATGGCGCCTTGCCGGATAGAAGAGCACGCACCTCGGCGACAATCTCCTGGTGCGTCTTTAGATCCCGCGTACTCAACGTCTTGAATTCGTACTTGTCACAGAAGTACATGAGATCACTGATCGCACACCACGGCTGTGAGCTGAGAGTTGTGTGATTGTTGCTCCAATTGCTGTAACCCGCAGGCGTTTTGCTTGCCTGCTGAGTGATAGCGGCCACCGTTGAGGATGCGCTGCTTTTGGCGTTGCTGCTGCTGCTTCCATTGGCTGTGCTGCTGCTATTGCTGCTGCTGCCATTGCTGGTTGTCAAAGTGCTGCTGCTGATCTTAGTGCTGTCCATGCTGATGCTGCTTTGGCTGGATTTCTTGTCAGCACGCTGCAGTTGCTCCATTTCCCGCTCGTGCTCCCGTGCCCGCATGTAGGCCTCCTTCTTCTGTTGCAGCTCCTGCAGTTTTGTCATCTTCGGCGGCGAATTGGCTTTAAACAGCGACGGTGGAGGGGAGCGAACTTTAGCTAAACCTGCTGCTGTTGTTTGTGTCATCTCTCGCTGCAGCTCCGGCCCCGTGCTGTGACCATTTGTGTCTAACGATGCACTGCGTCCATACTTGGCGCGATAGCGCTCCAATGTGTCCAGCGAGAAGCTGAGCTCTTTTTTGAGTGTTTTCTGCATATTTTTCGATATGTATATATGCGTGTATATATAGTTGGATTTATGTAATCGCCTTGGATACGTTCAATGTACGCGAGCCGCGCGTTCGCCTCAAGAATTTACATGCGAATGCGATCGAGATTGAGCTCACCGCAATTGCAATTGCAACACCAACAGCTACGGCGACGTGCAACTACAAATTTCTTGAATAAGTACTCTTTATTTTTATCTTTTATCAATTGGCGTTCACTTGCAGCAGAGTACTTGGGCCATGTGCCTCAACGCTCACTTTATTTTGGTCTCTGCCGATCATTGGATTGGCAATTGGGAGACGACCACAAGATACATACACGCTTAAGTCTTTATAAATATATTTATTTATCAGGGACCGTAAATAATGATTTCGCTTTTTGTTAAATCGAAATCGTTTACTTAGTTTGAGAGCGGGAGAATATGCCAATATTCCTCCTTAAATTACTCTCAATGTGATTTTTATTAACAAATATTGATAACTTTTGATTATTTATTTTTTTGTGAGATAATCAATAAAAATTTTAAAATAATTATTACTTGGATAATAATATTTGTATTTACACTGCCAAAAAATCTTGGATTTAATGCTCGGATGAATGCTAAATTTTTTGAAACTACATCAAGAATAATGCTGCTCCCGCGAATCTTCTAGGAGACATTGGCTGGCGATTGGTCCACAGTGAGTCGTTGCAACTTCGCACGTAGTCGATTCACCAGGCGACTCATATGCTTGTTTCTGCGACCAAGCAGACGACATTTGTTGCATATAACTCGTTTATTGCTGCGTCTTTTAACGACTTGGTTGTTGGATGTTCCCGCTTGTCTTCCATGCACAATACGACGTTGTTGATAGCGCAAGAGAGCCGATCGAGGCCGCTGCTCTGACTGAATCTCCTCATGAGTCAAGGATGTAAGCATCTCTCGCCAGTTCTGGAATGAATACGAATTCGGTGTTCCTGCAGCATTTGATTCCATTTTAGAAAGGGGTCTTTTCTCAAAATATAACGTTCAATTAAATATGTATGTTTTGGTGTTGCTTTAAACTCTTTATATTGGCTCTACAAATTTCTGGATCTCTATATAGATATGTGCTCTGACAATCCAAGTCGTAGCCTACTTTAAATAACTTTTTAATACCTTAATGTTGATAGTAGTATATTATTTACTAGTAGGCAATTAATTTCTTGAATTACAAATATTTTTATTTATTTTTTCCAAATAGCTTAGATCCAATTCTTTTCAAATGATAAAAAATTTTTAATTCTTAGCTAATTTAATTGGAATTAAAAAACAGGCTATTACTAATATATGAAATACGTATAACTTCTCCGTAAAAAGCGAAAGCTTTTTCATTGGTTTCTTGGAAGATGTTCTTAGAATTCATCGTAGATTAAGATTTCATAACCGCTTTGACACGAAAAAAAACTGACCCACTCTAATGTAGTGTATATTGTTCACTAATGAAATCAAAATACTAGTCAATTTTAATCACTTTTCACAGCTTTGATAAAAAAACATTTATTTTTATAATTATTACAATTTTATTTATAAATATAAATAGCGTATAGTAATTATAACATAATGTTAGAATTTAAGAAATAATGGCACACTCTAATTGTGAAACAGTGAACGCTCGTAAAAGTGTATGCCAAAACTAGAAACAGATACCTGGTCTGGAAACGAGCGATCACTTTAGCACATTTTTGATTATCATTAAGTACGAAATGTGAACTGTGTGCTTTTTGATTAAATACATTACATACATTATTAAAATTGTTTTCAAATATGTGCTTAAAATTTAAAGTTAGCAAATGCACAAAGTACATTTAATACTTTTTTAATCAGACCGGATCAACCAGCATTTTAACATAATTGATGAAGTACAAAGAGTACTCCTTTAGACGTAATTATAAGATAAATTAAGCATAAGGTTCTAGAAAAATGTACAAAAAGTTTAAGGACTACACAATCAAAGGGATTCCCCTTGAATATAAACATACAACATATAAAAGAAAGAAGAAGAAATGGGAAGACTAACTACAGACCTTACTACAGACTACAAAGTGGATTGCAAAAGTGGTTAACATGGATCGGGGATATATAAGAGTCTCTTAGGATTAACATGCATATAATTTACAAAGGACGTTTGATGTGTGTGTGTAGAGCTCTAAACGCAATACGCGGCAGGCACCTCGAAGATGATGTTCCCAGCTGCATGACGGAAGTTGGGAGTCTCCACATTGGATGCCGCCTCCACGACTATGGTGCGTGCTTTCTCGCCTAGCCGACAAGCAATATTGGCGCCCACATTAACACGCAGCTCGGTGCCCGTGACGCTGTTGGAGAATTTCGAATTAAATTGGAGATCAAGAAAAACTATTGATGGTCACCTACTCGTAGTATTTCTTGCACACAATGCCGACCAGTTCGCCAATGCGATCCTCCTTCAATGGCGCCGTTTCGCCTTGAAGTGCAAAGACCAAATCATTGTTTTTGGGCGAGTGGAAGACAATCAACTGATCCCTGCCAGGCGTAATGCTAATAGAAGTAAGCTGTAAAATAAAAAATAATTCCGATTAATAAAGCTCTAGAAGATTGGGAAGAATCACTGCCTACCTCCTTGATGGCTATGGAGCGCTGCATATCGCGGAACTTCTTCTTGATGCCCTCCAGTTTGTAGATGCTGGTGTCGGTGACGATAAAGGCTCGATCCGCCTGCTTGTTGCGTCTGTTGAATTTCTTGGCAAAGCCGGAGAAGAGCACCTGACGGAATCCGTCACCAGCGCCGCTGTTCTTAAGATTACGCACATTGGCGCTGTAGGCATCGTAACCGCTGTTATCTTGCGAGTTGGCCAAATAGTCGCCCAACCACTTGCGTTGTTGTCCCCAATGAGGACGACGACCGGCAATGGCCGTGGCAGCAATGATCTGCAGACGGAGCTGGGGCCACTCGCTGCGTGGATACTTGCGGAGTATCATGTAGGCGCGCCAGAAGTCAAAGATGCGATGCAGCTTTGCTTCAGCCTTGCGACCGGCCAGTGGTGGTTGTGGCCATTGAATGCTGCGTCCGTAATCCCGCTGCTGCTTGGCATGACGGAAACGTTGGGCCAACTCGTGGACATAGCTGCGCAGCTTGTAGGTCTTGTAGGCACGCATGATGACCATGGCGGCCTTCATCTTCTTGTAGTTGCGCCGTGCGATCCAACCGCGCACCTGTTTCTGCAGCAAGGTAACAATGTGGGGTATCATCTCATTGCGCTGCTGCTCCAAGGCAAACAGTGTGCGGGGCGAGCGTAGAAAGATCTTGGTGTGACCATATTTCACATCCTGTGCAAAGCCCTTCTCCTCGATGAGCACACGGACGCCATCGCGATCGCTGCCGGCGCGGAAATTGGGCCATGTGTACTGGGAGATCATCTTGTAGCGCAAGAGGAACTTGTCGTAACGCTGGCGATGCACAAAGCCGGCACGACGAACCCTCACATTCTCGAGGAGACCCAGATAACGGACCTGATGCTGCACACGCTCCTCGTCGAACACTGAGGAGCTCTTGATGTCGTTGGGCTTGATGCAGCGCACATAGAAGGGTTCTTTCTTCAGCAGCGTCGTCACCAGATCGGCCATCGAGCGTTGGAAGAGTGTGCCGGCGGTCAGAGGACGCTTTGTGGTCTTTTTAATGTCCTGTGCACCCTCCGGCCACATCTCGCTCAGATTGGCATCCTTAGAGTTGTGCAGCAGACGCTTAAAGTCCTGATACAGGGTATCCTTGTTCTTCTCAATAAATCCATTGATGTTGTAGATAACATCGCCGGCATAATGCGTGATGCGGAAATCCTCGCGGTGCTTTAACTCCTTATCCGTGGGCTTTAACTGGCGACTCGTGTAATGTGGATGCTTGCTCAGATTCTTGTCCATGGCACCCAGCAAGGTGTCATCGGTGACATTGCCCACACTCAAGCACGCCTCGTCCATGATGGCAATGATGCCCTTGTGCGGCTGCTCCACGAGATCGCAGATGATCTGTTTCATTAGAAATAACAGTTAACCTGTGCCTGTCAAGAGTTGAGAGTCCATTGCTCACCTTGTTGTTGAAGTAATCAATGTTGGTCCACTCAATGCCCTCGCGTTGATATTCCTCCTGCTCCTGCTTTAGCACCAGTTCTGCAAATGGGAAATCTCAGTTAGGGGATTTTCTTTCCGAGATCTCATTTGGGAGGAACTTACCTATGAAGAGCTGCTGCAGCTTCTCGTTGCAATAGTTGATGCAGAACTGCTCGAAACTGTTTGAGTCAAAGATCTCAAAGCCATAAATGTCCAGCACTCCAATTACGGAGTTGAATCTTGCCTGAGACTTGCTGCCGCGGAAGAGAATAGCGCGATTGATTCGGGATATGATCCAGGTGAAGAGTCGATCATAGATAGCCTTGGCCAGTGCATCCTTGCCATACTCCGCCTGTGTGGCATCATGATCCTTCTTCATCACATTGCCACCAGCGGCAATTGTCCGTTTGGTCAATGCTGCCGACAAGTCCGATTCCGTAACTTGCAACAACTTTGCCACCGACTGTAGATGCGACTTGTTGGTGATCACCAGCTCATCCTCAATGGCTAAGCAAATGCAAGAGAAGATTAGGCTCGGTACTCCAATTAAACAAGATAGACTCTACTCACTTTGGAATTCCACGTTGCCCAAGTGCAGAACGGATGCAATTGTACGCCAAATGGTCTGCACCTCATCCGCCTGGAATCCCAATGTTTTAAAGGCATTGCAGGTGCCCTTATAGTCTGACTTCTCGGTGAGTATATCCATGCTGCCCTGGTTTAGATAATGATACTTGGCCGTTTCCTTGTGCAGATCATATTGACGCAACTCATTGTCATTGGAACCACGCAGAAGCTGGAAAAAGATAACAGAGAACCATCAGCTATTTCAGAATATAGGGTGAGGGGAGTAGACTCTGTAATCTCAACTAAGTTTGCTATTAACCTTGGAATTGTAATGAAATTTTCAGGAATTTTATTGGAATTCAAATTGGGATCGTATTGAGCAATCATGTCAATTGATGTCTCCCAAAATGTTGGCGATTTTCTATTGTGTTTATCTTTGATATTCTTTTCCAGGATTTATAAACTATTCAAATTGAGCGATCCGGTTCTAATGTACCGCCTTTATAAGTATTAAGAATATCTTAACTTTATGAGTGTGTAACATTAGAAATCTATATATAAATGTAATATGGGGTATATATAATAAGTAAAATTCGTGCTTGGCACTATTTAGTGTTTATGTTTGGCCTGTCGATGTCCAAGTATTTAGTCCAGCAGACAATTGTCACACTTGTTAACCATAATTGAACTTCCGCTTTAATTGCCGCCGTTTGCCATTTCTGATCCGCTGAAAGCGAGCTATGGAATTTCACTATGTCCCAAAACAATATTCGAGACATTGTATTTAAAAATATGAACATAGAACAAGTGACAGAAATTGACGGCATTTCAAGTCATAAAAAGTTCCCATTATTAAGTCGGAAAAAGGTTCGAAATGTTTGCATACTGAGTTCATAAAAATATTTGGTTGCTCATTTTATCTGCAGACTTTATCTATATTTATATACAAATGAAAATAAACAGACACTTAGTCATATGGTCCAAGAACCCAAATAAACAAAATTACTTTCAAAAGATGTACTGAAAGCGTCGCTTAATTAAGAAAATACATTTGGTAGGTGTTGTTAAATAGGGAAATAAAAATCTGAAAACTCTTAAGATTATATAAATGGTATAAAACAATTAACGCCTTCAAGCTAAATTTAACAGCTCGATAAACAAACAACAACATCGAATTTGTTGTTGGTTTTTGTTGAACAATTCCCAAAAGAATTTCAATGGGAAGTGAGTAAGATAAATGGGCATTAGTCAAACTACTCTTTAACTGAAAGGAGACCAAGAAGATTTTTGAATATTATATCGTTGGCACAATTGAGAGAAGGCAAATTCTTGATAATGAGGTTTACTGTATATAAGCTGAATAAAGTCAGCGGTTATAAAGTCAAAATCTTAATTTGATAAGAAATAATTTAGTTGCCCAAATGTGCTCACAATGTTGACACGTTTAAATTTAGACGCTATGTTATTCATATGTCTTTAATTCATAAAAATGCCCTTTTATTGAAGTTCTTTATAACTGAGAACCACTGTATATAGATAGAAGTCGATATAGACTTGTAGGCATAAATAAGTCGCGCATATCTTGTGAATGAGTCTTTGTGTTATCTGGTATTCCATTTAAAATGATCTCATTCATATCATTAGATTCGGACAGACAATTGACAAATTGAGTTCTCAGTTAATTAATTAATAAATGGTTTTGTTTTCATTTGACTTTTGACTGCTGCAATTTGTCAAGGATTTCCTAAAAGCTCATCAATTGTTATTAAGTCGTTGACTCATACATAATTAAAAATATAAATCAGAGTTGCTTTCTTAAATAGTCTTAAGACTTAACTTTTACATGCGATAATTTTAATGGTTTCCTTTATGGCTTTTATCGCTCATCGTTTACTGCTGATGTAAAATAATAAATTATTATTCATGGGAAACATAAAACCCTTCTAAAATTGTTCGCATATCATTTTAGTTATATTTATGTATGAGTATATGATTCCCATTCCCGATTTCAGCCGCACCCAGAGATGCCCTAACCTCACACTAAGTTAAAACTTCCACCCCGCGTAATTGACGCCATCCCGCTGACTCACTTGAGTAAATAACAGCGACTGCGCCCACTCAGAACTCAGAACTCTCTACCCATATGTGGTTGTTCACTCACCTGATAGAAACTGTGGAAATTGCGCTCCCCAGGCTGTTGTTGCACCACACGCGACTTTTCCAGCAAATAGTTGGTGATGATTCCGCCCACTGGATCCGCTTTATAATCGAACTCAATATCCATGTATTTGCCAAATCGACTCGAGTTATCATTCCGATTGGTTTTTGCATTGCCAAATGTCTCCAATATGGAATTACTCTGAATCAGCACGTTCTTCACGCTATAAAAATAAATTTTAAATTTAACACAATTTAATATTACTTTTTTATGAATTTTCCTACGTCAAGAAAATCCAATTAGGAAAATGGCACTAGCTTTAATCGCTATCAAAATAAATGTCAGTTCAAATTGCTTGAGGGTGGGACACTAAAAATTGGCAAAGTGGCAATTATGTTTGGACATTGTCTAGGGTTTGGTCGGCCCTTTTACGCTTTATGGCCTCAGAACGATTTAAGACGATCAAACAAAGTGCTTTCCGGGGAACGTGGAGATATATACCATATTGTAGTTGAAAGCGTGAGCAATTAGCGGGTCACTTAATTTAGTAAATTTTATGATAAAGTCGTATAAGCAGTGATGTCATATGACAGCTGCACGGAACATATGAATATATCTTTCTAGTATCGAGGGAGGCATTTGTATCTGGGGAATTTTAGGTATGCTCTAATTAGGCCTCTCTAATGAAACTTTCATTGAAATTTGCATGCAACACAATGCAAATTTGTCATGTCTTGGCATTCGTGTTGAGTTCGGTTCCCATTGTCAAGTTCCCACTGATTCCCATTGCTGGCTCTGTAATCTATCTATTTCTATACTAACTGCAGTTGTGCACTTGACAATACAGTTAAGTGAACTTCAGTCCAAGTTGTTATTAACTTACTATTCATAATATTAAGTTTGTTCCGTTTAAATTTGTACTACATATTCAAATGTAGTTCAATTTTAATTGTTATTTTAGGGAGTTGTTTGTTACATATTCAATTAATCATATAAAAGTAAAAGATTCACATTTCAGAAAATAGGCATTATGCATTTAGAACTAGTTCACTTAGTTGCTCTTTTTTCTAATATTACAATTTCACCCCTTTACTCACCGTTCGATTTCATTCTGACCCTGTGTATTGGTCACCGCCGCTATGTATTTCATGATGATCTTGGAAGCTTCTGTTTTTCCCGCACCGGATTCGCCGGATATAAGAATGCAGGTGTCCTGGTGACGCTGCTTGAGCACCCTGTATGCGGCATCGGCAATGGCAAATACATGCGGTGCATTCTCAAACAGTTCCCGTCCCTTGTATTTGCGAATGGTCTCCGGGCCGTAGATGTTCATCTGTTTATAGGGATTCATCGAGACGCACACTTCGCCAATGTATGTGTAAATGGAGCCAACCTGAAATCTATTAAATAAGACTTTCACGTTAGATCATTTGTTGCCAATGTTTTCATATGCATTCAACAGTTTTTCTAATTTCAATTTCCTAATTTCATATTCCATATAACCCAAATCGAAGTGAATCTACAGTGGGTATTGGACCTGAAATATTCGACTACCCGCTGTTCCCGCTGTGCACCTGTCGTTTTGATTCGATATTTGTTTTTCAACAAGCGGCAACATCAATTTTTTTCGGAGACGCCACAGGCATTGTTGCACTGTCGGCTGAGATTCGATTAATTGCAGTTTGTTGTTGCTTTGTTATTGTTTCTGTGGTTGTCGCTCATATTAATTAGGTTGTTGTTGCATTTGATTGACTGCGTTTATTATGCCTCTACAGCATTGTGCAGTTAGCAAGCAGTTTGTTGTGCGTGTGTTTATTTTGTGTGCAATTTATCAGGCGCCAAAAGATATAGATCGACAGTTCTAAAGATGCGTCAGTTCCAAATGTGGGTCACTTGGCCAAAGTGGGAGTGGGGTGAGGAGAAGGGTGTCTATAGGTACATTACACTGGAGAATGCATGTCAATTAATTGGACAACTATTTGATTCAGAATTTTAAACAGAGGATATTTAAAGGGAGTTCAATCAAGCGGACAACTAAACCAATTATTATTTGTAGTTAATTTAATGATGTAGTTTAATTAGTTTAATTTGTAACTAAATTAATATTCCTAGATCTACTCAGGAAAATTTGATGGGTAAGGAAAGGGAATTATACGGAATGACTGTAAATAAATAAAGTTGAACAAGTTTTCAGTTTAATTGAAAATCCACAAATTAGATTAAAAATACAATTCAAGTCTGAAACCGAGATCAACTATTGCTAAGTTTTCATTTTAATATTTTAAATAGATAGAAAAAAGTACTATAGTATTTTTTTTTAAATCATGATTTGATTTCATTCAACAAATACCTCTTAATGTTTTTAAATATGTTAAAATTACAAAAATTATTTGTTAATGAGCTTAACTATGTTATAATTAAGTAATTTACACAGAAAGATAAAACTAAATGCATTATTTAATTTGAATTAATGGCTTAACACTTGTAGGCTTACAGTTGAACAAATGTTACTGCATTTGTACAACATAAGCACTAACAACTAGACTCAAAGTGATTACAAAATGTAACAATAACAATTACAGTGAATAAGCCGCAAAGA
Organism: Drosophila falleni; assembly: GCA_035045575.1. Taxonomy (NCBI): domain Eukaryota; kingdom Metazoa; phylum Arthropoda; class Insecta; order Diptera; family Drosophilidae; genus Drosophila; species Drosophila falleni. Next base: position 197,524 of record JAWNOV010000119.1, read on the forward strand.
AAGAGTTTGGTAACAGCAGCAACAACAACAACAGCAGACAGACTGTGCAACAGGTGGAGGCGCTGTTACAAAACGGCCACGCCCACTTGGGCACAGTCAAAGACAAAAGTGTTAATATTAGAGAAATTGTTGAATAACAAAATGAAAAATTAAAACAACTTCAAGTCTTGGTTATTTGTTTTCTTTATTTTTGTTTGGGCCCGCAGCTCGCAACAAAAACAAAGCACTTAATTCTAGTATTTGTTGTTATTTAGTTAGCCGTCGGTGGGGCAAACGGCAGTCAACACATGTTTTTACTTAAGTTTTTCAGCTACATTTAGGTCAAAATGTGACAACGACAGCGACAAAGATGTGAGAGCTGCGACGATGATGATGACGATAATGATACATATGTTGGCCCAGAAGGTGAACTACTGAACTCCAAGTGTGGCAAGAGGAGGAGACAACGTTTAGCATGCTTGTTGACTTTTTAGCACAGCGGGTCAAATATGAAAAGGGCATTAGAATCGCAACTGGAAACCGAGACAGAGAGAGAGAGAAAGCAAAAGGGCAGTCAGCAAGCCGCTTAACAAAGTGACAACAAATGTGATTTCTATGATTTCCCCGCTTTTACTTCTCCCTTTCCGCCCCTCACCACCGCAGCATATAAAACGAGTGAAATCCAGTGTGGGTGCCGCCCACGTGGCGTATGATTGACAGACAGTCGAAAAAGTCACTGTCAAAAATATAATGAGGTTATAGAAATTGCTTAAAGCAAAGTGCTTAAGAATAATATCTGGCAAACATACAGTGGTTCTTAGCTTATTTCACCCAGTATTTTTTTTTAGCAATGTCTAGTTTTTAGTGCGTTTTTCAGATATAATGTACATAAATAAAATAAAATTTGAGTTAAAATATTATTTATAGAGTCATTTCTTTAAAAAATAAATTAATTTAAAACTAGTCGAAAAGGCTATAGTCGTGATTCAGACCATAGGATACCCGTTACTTACTTCAATATATATTATATAAAAGTACTTTAAAGAAAAGACTTGTTTTGATCTGAAAACTTCAATTTGCCATAACTGCCGTTGCGTGACATAAATTTGAAACAAACTTGATCTGCGTGGGGTATATATAAATCTGTGTGCCAAATTTATAAACTCTATCTCTAATATTCTCTGAGATACTTTTTATTATACAGCGTACGAACGGACCGACACACATGGCTATATCGACTCGGATATTGATGTCGATTAAAAATATATACACTTTATAGGGTCGGAGATGCCTCCGTATCCCTGTTATACACATTTCAACGAACACAATATACCCTTTTACTTATTTTTTAAGTAACGGGTATACATATGTAATACCTAAGAGTAGTGGGCAAAATAGCCTGAAAGACACTGCGCATATAAATATGTGATATGATCTTGCCAAAGAGTGCCACATACATTTCTGTATTTCTAATCGCTGACAACTCGAATAAAGTCGTCATAATTTTTGTAGAAGCTATTGAGATTAATGACCCAATAAATCATGTCATTATTTCTGTTTGTAAATATTTTGAACTGCGTCAAGAGTCTTTCGTTCCACTTCAGCTCCTTATTGGGTCATCTTGTCAACTTAGCACATACATAACTTACAAGAGTGCCCTTTAAGTACTTCAAGTTGATATATATTTTTAAAAAACATTCAAGCATTTTACATAAGTTTTTAATTCACTTGTCTAAACTAAAACTAAAACTTAGCTTAAACAAAAACTTATTATTGTTATTTTCTCAATTTCGTAGTCTCAAGCTTTTTTTTTTTTTTTTTAATATTTTTTTTTTTTAATATTAAATATACTGATCGCTCAATAACTGGAATGATTAAATTATTGAAAAACAATCAATTTCTAAATATGCAAAATTGATAACTTATATCCTGGTTTTAAAAACAAAAATTTTTTTCTAAAGCTCTGGTATTTATTAGAACGCTCGTACCCATTATTTGTTAATTATACCGTGTTATTTTTAGCTTTAGTTTAAATTGCAACTTGTTTTGGAAATGAATAAACTATTTTAATGTTATTTTGAAACTTTTATAGGAACTGTCTGAAAGAAACTCATCCCGTTTGAACACACCTCTTTGACAGGTTTCTTTAGAGGAATTCGGAACTAGTCTGCTTTGTAATTGTTATAAATAATTAAGTGTTTAAAGCTCGTCGCCTTCACACATACTCACAATAAAGGTCGTTATTCATTGTTATTGTCGTTTAGCTTTGAATCGGATTCGCAGATGGCGTCATCAAAACATTGAAAACTCAAAGTGAAAAGGCGCTAAAATACAAATACGCAAGATGACTATTTTTTAATTTTAAGCCGTTTATATTATTTATTTACATTTACGTGATTCATTTAAATGTTCTGAGCACATGGTGCTTACGTAAGTTATCGATAAACAAAGCTTGTAAGACATTTGCTGACTAAGCGTTTGTTTAATTGCCTCTGTCTATTCGCATGCAAATTGCATTTGCTCATAAATATTTTGCCGCCCGATGAATCATTTATTCACGAGACGCACTTTATAGAGAACCTTGGGAGGTTTAGCTAGGGAATATCGAGAAAATCAATATGTTTACTCATCTAACGTTGCACTTTTCACAGCGATTACTGTGTCTAACGCAATAGACGAGAGAGACAGAGAGAGAGAGAGAGAGAGAGAGAGAGAGAGAGACAAATGGGAAGTGGCAGGAGGCATGTAGACAAAGTGGCAAGTTTTTCGCCGGTTGACGTCATAATGGCCAACAGACTTGACTTGAAGTAGGTCAATGTTTTATTTGCTTTTTGTCGATTTAATTGAATTTGTTGCGATTTATCGAAGTGGCATAGCAAAACAAGCAACAGAATGTGCGTGGCGAGGCAGCAAACATTTCAGATAATTGCAGAGAAGAGCCTCTTATAGACATACTAAGCTATGCAACTTTACCAAAAGTGTGACAGACATATTTAATAATGACAAAAACGTGGAAGAGTGCTTTACTGGTATATTAAATTAAAATAAATAAATAAATAAATACTTAAACGTGATATTAGAATTGCCACAGTTATTTAACTTATAAATTTAAACTTTTTGTTTTTATATATGGTCAAACTCAGTGTATTTAAATGCAGAATAAAATAGAAATACATAAAATTTAGAACTGAAAGCAGTAATTTTTCAGTTTTTTCCAGTTCAGCATCTCTGGTTTTTTGCGCAATGCAATTGCAGCTTTTAAATTAACTTCAATTTACACCAAGAATCATTTGCCAAGGGGCCGACGCAAATCAATTAGCATAGCTACTCCTTCTTCTGCATCCCTCTTCTCCTCCCGCCTTGCTGTTGCCCCTTCTCCCATTTGTTGCAAGCCTAAACAGAGGCGCTAGAATTTTGAACTCGACATAAACTTTGTGTAAACTACGATGATATTCTTGTTTTTGTTGTGTGGCAACTGGAAACGTGTTGCAGATGCCCCTAAGTAAAAGTTATTGCAACGCAAATGACAAACATGAACGTTCCCTGAAGCGTAAATAAACAACAATGCAGACAGCAACGGCTTTTACAAGGTGCACCTAGTTGGGGAGACTGAACTGAAAGAGTACTAGGTCTGGAGTCTGTTTGACTTTCTGACTCGTTTAGTAGCTGTTTACCTGATTTATATACCCTGCAGTCTTAAGAAGCGCCTAAAAGGTAATGAAAATTTTTGAAAATATCAAAAAGTTCCTCAACATACCCTTACTTCTTTTTTAGTTTCTTATTTGAGTAATCATTATCGTTTGTTATTTTTAAATGGTCATCAAAGACATTTAATAATCATAAATGTATTTGTGAATATATATATATAATATATATTGACATATTATAAATTTCTAACTACTAGAATAGAAATACGATTTAAACTGTTGGAAATATGAGTATAAGGAGAAAGAATCAACAATTTAAATGAATTTTTCAGTTGGATTCTTACGGTTTCTAGTCTGATTTGTAGAATTGTAGAATTTGTAGGCAGGTAAAAAGTTCTGCGACTGCATTTACATTTATGCAGATCATTAGTGGTGTGTGGTTTAGAATTTGCACATTAAAGCACAGAAAGTGGTTTAATTAGTAGAGCAGAAACTGTTCTAATACCAATGAAAATGGAAACGAGTGTTGACCGTTATGTAAATGATTCGATTTCCGCTGCGTGACATTATCAAACGGCTTATCAAAGAGCCAAAGGGGCGGCATTTGATAGGCGCTTATCAAAAAGGCATATGGAATGTGTCGATGCTCAGACTGCCAGACAAATATCTACATTCTAGAATCTAGATGAAAGCAAACCAAACTACGGGTATGAGTACTCGTTTCTTTGAACTATGAGTTCTGTAATGTCTTGGCCAGGTCTCAAATGCAACACTGGCCTTTTGTACAAATAAACAGACAATCTTCGATTGCAATCGGAAATTGAAAAAGAATTCTTCATGTTTTTAATACCCTCGTGGGCCTTCAATATAAACAGAATTTCCCTTTCCTTTTCATGCTATTTTCTATTTCATTTTCTTTATTCTTTCTTTTTTGTAATCGAGTATTGCCATAAAAATTGCATTTGTAGACAGAACATGCAGCTCGAATACCAGATGTGTGGAAAGTCTTCAAAAAAAGAAAAAAAAAAAACAAAACTTAAAAATAAAAATACATTACTCATAATCCCCATGTAGTTAATAAATATAAAAAGTCCCAAATATTTTTATAGATATTCTACAAAATATGTTTTCTACGATTTGTCGTGGTATTTATTGCATAACAACTTGAACCAAACTGCTTATCGGGTGACGGGCTCTACGTGGGCCCCAATCAATATAGGTACTCAAAGTTGTAGCCAAGGTTATAGCAACAAAGAGTATAAATACAAGTACACGTAATTGTATGAGTGCGAGAGTTTGTATACCTTCCTAAGTTTGACAATTCTTCGGGCATGCAATCTTATCAAGCCTTTGAGTCAAGTCGCGGGTATTTACCTAATAGAAATAAATAATCGTATGGCGGCATACTCAGTTTATATATACTCTATAAATGTTTATTTTAAAAAATAAAAAGAATCAACTACAAGAGCATACATATTTAACGATACACACCGATTTCTTATAAATAGATAAGATTAAAACGTGACAAGGGTTCCATTTAAAATTAACAATCAAGTTCGTATATTAAAGCTCGACGCGAGCTCATAAAAATGTCAAAAAATGCATTTGGAATTGATATTGATTTAAAGTATTAAAAAAATACTCTTAAATAAGCAAACTAAAAATGCACATAAACAATACAAAAACAAAACAGAAAGAGACTGACGAGAGGGCCAATGAGCAATCTTTATATTTACTTATAATAAAGATGTAATTTGAACTACTAGATTATAATATAAAAGTATTTGGTAATCCTTTCAATGTTTGTTGTCAGGTGTTACCATTGAAGCTGATGATTTAGACTCAGGCTTGAGATATAGGCACTAAAAATATGCCAATTTTGTTATTGTCATTAAAATATTTGACACTTGATAAAGCTATTGAAAGTACACCCCAGTATAACTTCCTCTTAGCTGTAAAACTACGGGTACTCTTGAGTACTTTCAGTTAAACCACCTGTAACTCATGTGCGTAACTCATGAACTGCAATGCGGCGAGTTCAACGGCAGTTCATGGGAAAACACAGTGGGGTAAATAAACACACTGATAGGGAGACAGCGTATCGATAGATACTCTATAGCTTCTACAGATGCTTTTCAGCTACTGCAAACAATAACACAAACAGCACACACACACAAACACACAATTCAACACAACACACACAATTCAACACAACACACAAAATGTAGGCCAAATCAATGGAGAGGCGGCGCATAAACAAAGACAGCCCGAAAAACTAGTTGTAAACTTATCAGCAGCGACTAAATACATGAACAAATGGAGAAGTGCATTCGTTAATAGCATAATCAATCAGTATTGAGCTCATTTACAGGTACTCCTCCTCCAAAACAATCGATCAGAGCACAGCGGAGAGCTAACAGCTCCAGGACACTTGACTGGATCTGGAATGGATCGTTAAAATTTCGCCGACTCCCGGAAAAGAAAACCTAAGGAAAAGTCCCTCGGAGGGGGCGTATAGAGCTCTCTGAACTTGAGAAAATTAACCAAAAAAAAAAAAGCTGCGTTTTCTTTTTGTTTATTTATATTTTTTACGTATTTATTGTGGTATATTGTTTAGAAGAATAAAACTTGTTTGGTTTTTCAGTTTTTAGTTCCTCATTGTTTTTTGGCTGCTTTGCAAACTGACGACATCAACCGGTTTGTTTTTCGGCTTTGCCAAGGCATTTATACACGTTTTTGTTATATGTACATTAAACATAAATATTTATATGCGTGCATGTATGTGTATCTGCGTCAAAATTATCTGCAAGATACACAGCGTCATGACTCACAATCTTCGGACTGCAACCGAGCGCAAGGCTTTCCATTTCATTTTCGAGATACATTTTTCAAAAACAAAAAGCATATTTTATTCGAGCACATACATACAAATGTATGTATTCGTATTTTTGTGTGTACAACAGTATAAGAAAAAGTTTTGTGCGCATCGTGCAGCTATTTTGGGATCGTCTTATATATGTATCTATATCTATATACATGTAAGTTGGTTGACGGGCTTGTTACGGGGCAGAGAATTCATACTCACATTTAAATACACAGTCATATTTACAAATTCTTATGACAATGCCAACAAAAAGGACTTGATGTAGTAAATTTGAGAATATTTAAACTTTGACAAAGGTTATTCCCACTTCAGTGCTCTATTTAAAAGTCTGCATTTATAGTACATCTATACAACGTATTTGTATTAAAATTATTACCAATGGAATTCTATATTATTATAAAGGTAGTCTCTATTATATCAGCAATTTTATTTGTTGTTAATTTATATTCATTGTTAGATATTTAATTTTGTCTATATTAATCATGTAAAGTAATAAGAGCATTGTAAGTATATGCACTACTTTATTATTATTCTAGTATTTGAAAGAGCAACGAATCTTCGGTTTGTGCAATTTTATGAAAATTCTTTAATGTTGTTTGTTATTAGTTGATGTTGCTGTTGCCTTGTTTGTGTTATAACACACTCTGCCAAACAAGAGGGGGTACTCACAGCACATGATGTCATACGAATCAATTTGGAAAAGCAAGAAGAGAGAGAAGAAAAAACAATTGAAATAAAAGTCATGTCTGGTCATAAGACTTACATATCGTCGCATTCCCGCAAAATGATCGTATGTAGAAAAATGTAATTTTACAGGAGAAGCTTTTTTTTAATTTTCTCAAAGTAGAGTGGTTTTTTAGCAGCCATTTTTTCATAAGATCTTATTTTATAGTTGTAATAACGAATGCTTGTTAAATTTTTTTTTTAAATATGGCCAATTGTGTTTACAGCAGCAATTTATTTAAACATACGATCATTTCGCGCGTCATGTTTTTGGTGCAAAACAATGTAAGTTCAACATACGATATGAGAAAATCCTTATTTATTTATATAAAAAAAGTTAAAATAAAATTTTGTTTTTGTTTTTATTAAACTTATGTAAGAAATTCATATAAATCATATTTTTCTGTATGAAATTACAATATATATGAAAATAAAAAAAAAATAAAATATTGCATAAGGCAAACATCTTCAGTTTTCATCTTCTTCATCGGTTTCATCTAAACAATCTACGATTGTTTTACAATTTTTAAGATTTACATATTCACTATGATATTTAGTAGGTATACTGTTAACATTGCATAGATTTTTTAAATCTAAAAACTTCTTTTCTGAAATGCTTAACTTGTTCTTCTATAAACTTTTAATATTTTGATTCAAGTTTGATATTTGAATAATTTTTTTTTGTTTGTGTTTTCGAAATATTCATAATTCAATTCCATTTCTCCGTTGTGCAAAATAGCTGTACGTAATTTGCTTAAATTTAATGTTAAACGCCAAGGAATAACGGCACAAAAGAAAACGACCAAAAAATACGCAAAACAAAGAGCTCAAAATTCGTTTATCTCGCCTTATTTTTGTACGTTTAAAGTAGTTAACAACACTTAAAAACAAAAATTTATATGGACATACGATAATTTCGCGCGCACAGAAAAATGTTAGTAAACATACGATTAAATTGAAATTGATTTTTTTCCGAAACTAAAGCGAATTCATTTGTAATTTTTTGCAAGTATGTGAGACAGACGTTTTCTAACCGTTCTGCATTAAAATCTCAATTTCGCAAAAAATCAACATACGATCATTTCGCGGGAATGCGACGATATAATAAAATGCAGTTTTTGCCATTTTTCAGTTTTAATTTCATTTAATTTCATCTCTTTCTTATTTTCATTATGTTTTCTATCAGTCTGTTGTTGCCGGAGCAGAAAAATAAAAACAAAAGTGATTTGTTAATTTCTTGGCTTTATCACTTTCTGTGTTTTGCCTTTGTCTTTCGTCTGATTTTGTTACAAAACTTTTTGGATCGTTTTCAATTTTAATTTCGATTTCTCATTTGGCGCATTTCTGACCCTCATTGGATTTGCTCAATGGGTTTTTCTTTAAACTCTGTATGCCATCGAATATTATTATTGTTTTTATACTCGTATGCAATTTCAATTGCAATTGCAACTATTTTCGTCTTTACTTTCCGGGTTTGGATTTTGTTATTATTAGTGTTGTTTCTAAATTCATTTTAGCAAATTGATTTGTGTTACGTAACGAATGTGTTTTGGTTATGTAAATTGCACTTGGACATCGGTATGTGAGTGTTGTGAATACGTGTTATTATCGCACTGTTTGCCGCTTTATGGCGATGCTTGTATAATTAACGCTTAAACAACTCTTTTAGATGCTTCGAACTGACTATATTTACAATAAGAAAGTATCTACACTCAGCAAAAAATCAAGATTTTCGAAATTTCCAAAACTTAGTAAAATAATCTCATTCAAAATATGATCTTTTTGGGATACTTAAGGTACGAATTGTGTTTAATTCAAGTCTGTAAGCAACTTGAGCATCCTAGTTGCTAGGTCCTAGTGCAACACATACACTTATACACTATATTGAGGCAAATAACAAAATATAATACCTTTTAATAATTGTGTATTATACTTGTTGAGAATTTCAAATCGCAACCATAAATATGAAGTATCACAAAATATATTTGTTTCTAGTAAATAACATTATCATTTTTTTAAGTACAAAAAAATCCTAAACTAGCTCTGTTGTTTCTGCTGGACCCCTAACGAGACTGACAGATTTAAATTTGCGTTGGTATTAATTTATTTTAGATGGGACTATTAGCCATAGGAATGGTTAATTATAATTTTAAATTTAGGATCGACTCAAAATTAATTTAGCATTTATTTTTCAAAGCAATATTAAAAATGTAAGAATAAAACGATTTAAATTCAAGTACGGTTATACCTATTTTTATAATAACATATTTTTATATATATATATGTATATGGCTTACTCTCACGTTTCATTACTGTCTATATTTAACTGTCTGTTGTTGCTGTTGGTCAGTTTTTACGTTTTGTTTTTTTATTTAGCCACAGTCACTTAGCTGTATATGAATTCAGGCAGCGTGTGTCAACAACTTGTTGCATGCAGCATTGTCAATGTGGCAGAGACATCGTCTGTGGCATGGGTCGTTGCGTTGCATGCCTCGCTGCGTTGCTGCCACTCTTTGTGGTTCGATGCTTCGATAGATCATTATCATAACAAAAGACACATTCAGAGTTCTGCTCGGTCGGTTTGTCTGTCTGTTTATTTAGTTTGTTATCATTGCCCTACGAAATAGTTTTCGCTTTTGCCACATTATGCGGCACTTTACGCAGCTTTACGTTACTTTTAACGATAATGATTAATATAAAGCTCGCACTTTAATTAAAACTATCTTTACAAATGCTAATTGAGTCATTTAAAAATGAATTGTCTATTATTCAACTTGAGTTCCTCTGCCTTAAATTATTACAATTGAATCATTAAGTGATTTTAAACAGATTTGACAACGATTCTATAGTTATTGTAGATCTGATTCACAGCCAATTTAATTATAAATAATTGTCAAGCAGCACAACATTTGTCTTCTGATATGATAAGCTAAGCAACAGCACGGACTGGGTAATGGGAAAGGGAAAACTTTTTATTTTAGTAATATGATTGTATTGCATAATTTCTCTGAATATCCGACATTTTAAAAGAGTTAAAAGAAATCACATAAAAAAATATCTATATCAGCTAATTCTTTTTTTTATTTTATCAGCATTGGTTGTTAAAAATTTTGACTTAAAAATAGATAAAGATGATTATAGTATATATAAATATAATGCTGAATTTTTTCTTGCATAATAAGATTATCCCTTAAGAAAACTATTTTCTTTTGAATTAGTTATTATTGAGATGTATTTGTAATTTACAACATTCTTTATACACTTCATTAACGTAAATTCATCCCTTTAGGAATGACATTCAAATAAAATAAATACATATGTCTAAAATATCGACACCTTTTTGCGAAAGTATCGTATGATATATTTTTTCCGAAATGCTCATTTTGATGCAATTGTGGCTTGAAACTCCTAACGTATTACCTGCTAAAATATTATAGAGGTAATCGCTATAATTAAATTTTTATGAAACTTATCGTATGTAATACATTCTGTGACAAAACTATCAAAACTATGCGCACGAAAGTATCGTATTTGTAGAAAATCATTTATTATTTAAAAACTGTGTATTTAAATATTTAACAACACTTTTAAAGTAGTTCGTCGTTTAATCTGCAGTTATTTTTGGAAGCGATGTCTTCTACCTCTACCGGAAAAAATAATAAAATCGTCTTCTGTACAAATTACTTTGAGTTGCATACGATACTTTTGCAAAAAGGGCTCGATATTATCTACTCACTTTGTAGGCAAAGGGTTAGAGAAGAACCTAGCTCACAAACTCTTTTGTAGACAGTTTTTATATTTCTTTTCTACACCGATTCATTAAAAACATAATTCATTAAATCTTTAGAAACAGTTCCCAACTCTTAATTATTGTATGAGTAGTCCGCTATGGTTCAGGTAGCAACGGAGATTGGCCCTAATGAAATCAGCATTAACGTCAATGGGTCAGACGAGTCTAACACTTTAATGGGGGCATGCAAAAAGCTCCATTGAGCGGCCTTCAAAGTAGAACTGGCTGTGAAGTTTCGGGCTTGTTTGGCTTTATTGAAAAGCCGATGAAAATCAAGTTAATTCGAGAAGCGGAAAGAAAAACTGGCTGGCAAAAAAAATAAATACCTTGAACGTGGTACAAGGTTATTGCAGTTGTTCACAGTTGCAACAAATTGTGGCGTCGATTGTCACTTACCGCTTGCGCAAGTTGTCCATGAACTTCTCCATGCTGACCTGGTCGAGGAGCACAAAGTCCTGCACGCCCGCCTCCCGTTGCATTGCCATTTTTACGCTTTTTTGTTTTGCTCACGAGGCTCACAAAGAGAGAGAGGGAGAGCGAGAGAGGTTGCCAGGAAGAGAGCGAGTTGCCGAATAACGTAAATAATTGCCGGCTGCGAGGGCAATTCAGGTAACGAAGCAAATGGCAAAGAGGATGATGCCAAACGATCAAGAAGAAGACGAGAAAGTGGAAAGAGCAGAAACAGAAAACAAGACGCAAATTTACAGAGTCTTTTTCTTGTTATTTTCCTCTTCTGTTTTGTTTTGTCTTGTTTGTTTGTTCGACACGAATTTTTAAATATTATTATTTTTATCTTTTGTTATTCCACTGACTTTGCAAGTTCGCGACAAGTTGAGGTCGACTTGTTGAAATATTTATGTATATATGTTTATTTATAATAATAATATGATCGCGAAAAATATTGATCTATTTTTGCCAATTGGTCGCCAATGTTAATGGAATTTCGTCGAATTTATAGACGAAACACACGCGGTCACAACAGAAATAAAAAGTCCACAAAACGCGTATCGCCGACAATGGGAAACATTTAATAATTCAATTCGATTTGGCGATCGTAAGAACTTGTTCGGGCCGTCAGTTAATAGTAATACTTATTATCGCCCAGTACCAGATGGTTTTTTTTTTGTTTTATCGCACCTCACACACTCGCACACACGGAGGTACAACACAACCACTCGGCAGCGCGGTCGAAGAGAAACTGTTCGGAGTGACACGACTCGCGAGTCGCTACGTTCCACTACGCACAGCAGTAAATGTGGTACGCAAGTGGTAGCACTCAAAGAAAACTGCGAGTACGAACAATATATTATTTCTTATTGTAAATAATAGTTCAAAATGGCTTGCGATGGACTAGAAAACTACTGCTTTACTTAGAAACTAAATTGTATAAATGTTTACTATAGTGAAGTTCAGCCGAATTTATGTTTAATATTTTATTTATACCAATTTTTAATATTTTTGTCCAAGCACTTAAAGTATATACATAAGTTATATGTATTAACCTTGATTGCAAATTGTTGTGACTTAAAACTATTAAAAATATTAATTTTTCTTTACATAATCTTTCTTTTAATTAGTAGTAACTTTTATTTTTTTCTATTTCTATTTATATTAATATTATACATTTTTTATTCATTTATCAATATTTATTAAGTTGTCAACTACTCCGAATTTACTTTACGCTACCAGCTTTGTTTTGCTCACTGTATTTACCGCCACCATCTCAGACAGGGTTGTTCGTCATGTCTTCCACAAACATGCTATGGTTTGTGTCTCGGATAACAAATAAGTATGGGACGCGAGTGTTTCTTGGTGAGTCACGACAATTGTTTAACACAATGAAAGAATTATTTAAATGGGGCTTAGGCAACCTGCTGTTTTGTTAATATAAATGCAAATTAAGATGATGACACTAAAACACTTGAAATTAAGTCATAATTAAAACTTAACTTAATGAAATCGTGACCAAAAACTACATTGCATGCTTTTGTGATGAATAAAGTAAAGGTTAAGACGGATTTCAATATTGGATTCTTTATTTCGAGTTCCTTTTAAATATTGCAGTTTTATTTTATAGCATAAGCAAAAATGTTGCATACTTTTGTGCACCGAGAGAAAAGTGAATGTGAAAATGGAATATACTAGTTTTAAGTTTATACAATGAAGTTGCATGTATTATAATAAGAAATACCTTCAATATCTGTGAATGCTATTGATTGGTGAGTTCGAATTTTGATAACTGTTTTCTTCGTGTAAGCCCGATAATATTTTCATTGATAACCATACTTTCGTTTAAATGGTGCTCGTTTGAAAAAACAACTGTAATCAATGAAAATCCTAATTACTTACAGTACTACAAATCGAACAGTGTAGTTTGTGGGTTTGTAATTGTGGATTTATTATTTTGATAACACATCACGGTTAAATTATTCCAAAAAGTTATTTTTTTTTTATTCAAGACTTGAGATTGTGCCACAGGGAGGCGACGTAACTCCCATTTAGCAATCTGTTGCACTTGATGGATTTTCATAGAATTGTCATAAATTTAAGGTAAATATTCTTGCAGTTCTAACTGGAATGAAGACATGTCCCATTGGCCCAAAACTGAAGCCTAAACCCAACCCGTATTCTTCTTGGAGAGCACAACCTTCTGCATGTGCTCATCGGCAGTGTGAATGGTGTGAAGTCCCCCGGCGTGACGTGGCACACATTTGCTGACAGGCATTGTGCCGTGTCCTTGGGTCCAGGCATTGGTGGAATGGGGGAACTCATCCTTGCGATAGTAACCCATGATGCCGGACTTACGGATTTGGCCCAGTTCATAGGTGACCAAGGGACCAAGGCTCGTTGAGGCATGGGCAGAGGCGGGAACGGGCAGCTTGGAGCGCTCCATGGTGCGCATGACACAGGGAGTGTCGCAGGAGATGCAGGCTAGATCCTGCATGACCTTGACTCGTCCAGCAGCTGCAGCACAGTCATCATTCGTCATCTCCATGTACTTGTGCAGGGCCTCGGCAATGAGAGCGACTCGCTTCTCAATCATTTCCCGGAAATCCTTAAGACTCAACTCGAGGGAATCAATGCCGAGTGTCATGCGGAGTCCGTCGATGATTTGCAGAACGTTCTTCTCATTGACATTGATGATGTAACGCACCTCGCAGAACTGCTTCTCAAGCCGCTCTTTGTACTCCTCCAGCTGCTCCAGGGACACCTTTGTCGCCAGCTGTGGAAAGTCGACCTTCTCGGCCAACAGGAGCTCCACATCCGCCTTATCAATCTTAATGTCATCCAGATGAGCCACAGAGTTCTTTAAAGATGAGATCTGGTGGAGAGCAGTGTTCAACTTGGTTAGCATGCCTTGGTTTGCCTCGTTATTGGAGGCAGCTCCCAGCTTGACGTCTCGCACGGTCATCTGCATGTCCTGCATCATTTCCATCAGACGTTTGGCATCCTGCTTGAGGAGCTCGGCGGCTAGTTCGTTTACCTTGTTGGTGAGGGAACAGAACTCAGATTTGAGCTCCAGGAGCTCTCGGAGCATGCGTTCCGGGGAGTAGCACAGATGTTGTTCCAGTTCCAGTTCCTCCTCCGGCTTGGCCACCTCTGTGACCGTGCTAGACTCTTCCGGGGCCGACTCCTCCCCTTCCTCCTCCTCCTCGTTTTCCAGCTCCTCGACGACTGCCTCGCCGCTGCTCCAGCTGATGGACACCTCGTCATCCGCCACACGCATCAGAACCCGCAACTGTCGTGCAATGTGTCGCAGCAGCTTCATTCGATCCGGATTCGGTTTGCGATCTAGCACCAAGTGGGTCACATTGTTTAGCTGCTCCATGGTCAACTTTAATTGTCCCGTCATAGCTGTAAAGTAGTTCTGGAACTCCACTTCCTTCTGCTCCTTTTGCAGCTCTACTTTGGAGATGCGTCTCTCCAGCTTTGCCAGGGAACCAATCATGGAACCTTCAGCTCGCGATGGTGTCTTATCCAGCTTTGATGTGCGCGAGGAGGCACGAGAGGGAATCTGAGGCGGTGAGGCGGTTGCTGTAGCTGGTTCCGCCTCCGGTTCTGGTTGTGGTATTGGGTTAGGCACTGGTTCCGCTTCCTCAGGCGCTGGAGTTGTCGCCTGTGCCGACGGTGCTTCGGTCACAGGAGTCGGAGCGACATCCATCTCTGCTGCAGCTGGTGAGGCACTTGCTGTCTCCTCAGCTGCTGCTGGTGGTGCCTCTGGCGGTGGTGCAGCTGCATCAGGCTCTGCTGCTGGAGCTGGAGCTGCAGGTGGAGGTACCGGCTCGCTGGGCACCTCAGTTGGAGGTTCTTCATCATCACCACCAGCGTGCAGACGATATCTGGAAGACTTGCCAACTGGAAAGAAATGAACTTAAATAATAGAAGTATTCAGTTTATTATTGGTGCACTTACTCAGGCTGCTCTGAAATCGCATGTTGGCCAACAAGTAATCATCCTGTTCCACAACCTCGTCCAGACATTCCAGTTTCTGTGCAAAGTTCGAGAGCAGTACATGGAGAGCATAGAAGTTTACGTGACCCGATTCCGGTGAGCCAATGGCCACGTCTATAAGATCCTTGTAAGTGAAATCTATCATCTTATAAACCACAACTTATTACTATATATATTAATATATCTTCAAGTGTATATTCAAATTTGAATGCAACAATTTTATCACTATAAATATTTAAACAGATGATCTTTCTTAGGACTACTGTTTTGTACCAAAATATAGAATGTTATGGGAGCTGTTTGTTTAAAACTTATGCCAAATAACGAATGTAGATGAAGCATATTTCCAGGCATGTTGCCTGGATAACAAATTCTTCTAATAACGTTGGTGGAATGAAATACGAACAATATTTAACATGTTCTCATAAAGTTTCAACAATCCACAGCGCAAAACAAAG